>QXVZ01023848.1:0-11014 GCA_008931825.1 Phallusia fumigata | reverse complement strand
TTGCGAGAAAGCAAACAAAATTAACACTAGAGCATTTATTAGTTTTGGCGTAGGTTTGTCACGCCATTTTTTATTCTTTAGTGCATCAAACTCTTTTTCGAGCATATATTATTATTTCCAATATTTGTTTTCACTGTAGTGAACTGTGATGTTTTAATTTACTTCCCCACTGTATCATGCAAACACTGCATTCGTTTATAGCACATCCACAGTCTTTCCAAATCGTTGCCTCTTATCTTATATTCATTGTAGTAACTTAATGCAACGTAAGTAGAATAATATGCAAGTCTCACATATCAAACATGTAAAAATCTGTATCTCACCATAGTGTTGTTCTTCATCATATATTGCAGCCGCATTTGCAAACCGATTTGTCCCATAAAACACGTATTGTTTTTGGTGTCCTTGACGGTAAAGTTATCTGTAAATAAAAAGTTTTTTGTTTATTTGAAACCCATATTATTGCATATTTTCTACAATAAATGAAAAATTGTCTAAGGATAGTGTAAAAACTTAAATTATATTTTTGTGGTTTAACCGCATATCAAAAACAACGAAAATTGTTAAGCGAATTGCAGCGATTTGAAGCAATTGTTAGAACCTATGATGCAACAGTTTCATTTCATATTTTCATTGCAAATGAAGTTATATAGGTTAATAATCATACAGGGAAAATACCCGTTTTGTTAGTTGCGTCCAAATTTTGTTTGTCTTTTAAAAATTCGTTTACCTTATCACCTAAACTTACATAACGGTTTTCTAATTATTTGCAAATGAAACGCTACAAGGCTTCAGTTTGACTTTATATTCGAAATGTATTCGTATTTTTCACCCTTTGTTGGGAAATGACGTCACCGATATAGTAGAGCTAGATGTTACGAAAAAGAACAAGGAAACGTTCGATTTCTGTATATTTCACTTTAAAGTAGATTTCGGAACGCTAAACACGGATTTGTTCATGGTTCTTTACAATATTAAACTGGGCCAAAAAGTTCTTAAAAGCGACATGTCTTATTCACCGTTAATTCATGTCATTATCTGTAATGCAACAAGGCTTGTACCACACACGCAGCTGTTTATGCAAATAATTGAGAAAACGTAAGAGAAGCTGCTTTTAAGAACTTTTGGCCCAGCATATATTTGAAAGAAGCAGATTTTTCTTGCTTTTTATGACCACATAAGATTTCAACTTACCGACTGTTGGGTCGTCGGCAGGGACGTAAGGTGGTGAAGTTGTGGCTGAAAAATATAGGAGGAAAAACGTATAAGTATTTCACAAAGGGATAATTACCTTAACGCGATGGCTAATAATTATTACTTACGTGAGCTGATAGGGATCGCCGTTGTCTGCTCGGCGAGGCAGAAATAAGCTAAAATATATAAAAACAAAAATTCGTCAGGGTGTAAAAATAGGGTTTGTTTGAGAATTTCCGTTGAATCTTGCCGATGCAACGGCATTGGTAAAAAAAATTTTGGCGAACTATGGGTAAGAATTTGTTAAAAAGGCTTATTATCAAAGTTGCATGTATTGATACAAAATCAGATTAGCTGCAAAACGTAATTACAACGCGCTTGAAGAATCAAAACCACGCACCTGAGTTGCGACACACAGTTTGAGAACTTCGGAATTAAGATAACAAAGTTCTGTTTACATTGGTATGCCCGCCTCATTATTAAAGAAATATAATTTTTCTTTTCAGTTTTTTACGAGTGTCTCAACCAGTTTTGTTGCCAACTTTGGGTCTACTATAAACTTTTTCTTCCAAACTGTTTACATACCACCACTAAATGTTCCATTCCCTGTCTCTTTGAAAGCTTCCCATCGCGTCGGTCCGAATTTTATTTCTAACATGTCCGTATTCTCCGACAAATTGGCCACTGTTAGTTTCTGATCCAAGTCGCATTGGTATGAGTTGCCCAAAGCAGTCACGTATGCGTTCATTTTGGAGCCAGATACTTTAGACTGCGTGTCGTAATCTGCACAAAAACGTCGGTGATTGTTGGTGGTTAAAAAGTTAAAATACAAAAATATTTTGCTTTGTTATGAAGTATTTTGCCATGAGTCAGTAGAAATCCCAAAACCGATACACAGAAAAAGGAAATATTTTCGGAGATTAGTCAAACGATCGTACATATTAAAAAAATATGAGCATGCTCTCTTTTTATGGCCTAACAGAAAAAGAAAAAAATATGGAAATACCAAACTTACTTTGGTGATTTTGGAAGTATTTTGCTTTGTTATCGTAACTCAGCATAACAGAATCGAGGGCGTAGGTCTTATTGGTTTGTGTAAATGTAAGGGAAAGGTTCACCATCTTCGTGTTGTCAACGTCCACATTTAGAGTTGCAGTTTTGTCCCCACATACACCAGTGGCTACTGCTGTTTTCCCAACAGGAACCTCCGTCTCGATTGCCTAAACCAACACGTTAGTGAATGTATATTTGGTTAAACCTAGAGGTAACTATACGAATAGTTTTTGTGCTCCAGGGGGCGTGGAAAGCGCTGCTACGACAATCATATAACCTTACGTTTAGAATGCAGGAACAGTCATGTTGTATTTATTTGATATATTTCAGGGTTGGCCGACTTGTCAACGCATGGGATCGACAATAAATCCCTAATAATTCACGGTCGACTGGTCGGCAATAAGGCCACATACAAAACCACAAAAATGAGACCTCTAGGAAACATTTTATTTGTTTTTACTTTGAGCTGCAGCCGTCCAAAAGTAGTACCGCCAGTCCATCGAGAGAAACAGCAAAGCATATACAAAACCACCCAGTTGATGGACATTTTTCCCCTTTTCAAAAGTATTTGTTAAAAAAAATATTGTTGGAAATCTCGTGAAGCCAACAGAAAATTAAACGCGACCAATTGAGACAATTAAAAGAGGTTTGATTGGCCGATCGCGATTGACGCGTTGGCCACACCTGATATATATGTGTCTTACCTTGCCCGATACGTCATGATATTGTATGTGCAAGGTCATGGCGGAATCTACACGAAGGCAGGTTTTCTTGGCCTTGTCGTTTACCATCCATTTTCCTTTAACAGCCCCTACAGCAGGTTGGTCCGCAAAGCACTTCATTTCTGTACGAATAAATACACCAAATAATACCACTTTTCTTCCTGGGGTAAAAAAAACTCATAGTGCTTGCAGTAATGGCTTTTTGTGGCTGTTTTATTGAGCTGAACTTCATAAATATTTCGAATTACACACTAACCGGCAAACATCAAATACAATGTCCACAAGATGTCAAAAGTTTTAGCGCAAAAATCGTACACGTTGTCTCAAACCAGTTAGGACAGGGATTTTCAACATTTTTGTAATCCATGAACGCCTTTACCCGATATTCAAGCTAAAACCCTTCCACCGGAATTTTAGTTGGTAAATAAGATATTTACATCAGTATTTTAATGAGAGAAACGAAGCTCTTGCCATCTCTTAAATTCATCACCACAAAGATATTAGTATTTGAGCTTTGGAATGATGTTTTAATCAATAAAAAAAAAGAAATAAATAAATACAAAATTACTGGAAAAACATTTGTTTAATAAATCACCTTTATCCGGACTCGTCTTGTTCATCATGAACGGTTGGAGCGCAGATACATTGACCAAACGAAGATAAACCATCGTAATGTCACTGCTGTTGGACATAAGTGCAACCTGCGATTCCATTGAGCAGCCGTACGAGTTTGCAACAGGTGTTTGAATCAACGACAGGTTTTTTGCGGTAGCTGATATTGACGATCCATCGACTGAAAAGCCCAAATTATGGCGAGTTTTAAGCAAGTTTGCATTGGTCAAGCAATAGTGTTTAAAATTTATGTCAGTTCTGGTTCAAGAAATATTAAGGCGCTTTGGTTTGCTCTAAGGCTGGTTTGCGCATTAAAGCAAAACTTAACATATATGCGATCGTATAGTAAAACCGCGTCGTCTGTAAACTGTACCGCTAAATTTTTGGCCAGTATAATTTACCTGTTGAGTTTGGGAAGGTGGTCTTATCAACAACGTAGTCTAAACTGACGTCAGTCATTCGAAAATCAGTCTTGTCCTTTTGCCATGTGATCATAAGGTTTACTTTGCTTTTAGGCTGTGTCCACGTGACCATGAAGCTGGTGGCGTCAGAGCAGTTTTGTGACGACACAGTTGCGTTTTCGTTAAAGTCGAACATTGCCTGTTTTTGTCAATGAAATTTGGGTCAGTTTAGATGCATAAAAATTTGTTTTTATACTGGAGAAGTAAATAGGTTTTGACAGTAGTTTATAAATTTGCCCAGCAGTGTATGAAATCGGCAATGTGGTTTTTATCAAATACATTTTATGCCAGTGATAGAAAATTCCTCAGAAGAAGCTGTTACTACACTACAAACCGTACACACTGTCTTTGAAAACGTTTACTTTGCCTGTTTCAAATCGATTTCTCAGAAGTGATTTGTTACATTCTCTCTGCACTTGGTCAGGACTAAAACTCTGTAGGCTAGCCAGGCAGTTTTGTGGTCAAGAAACTCTGATGAAGTGACAGAGAAAAACTTACTTGGGCAACACTGGATGCATTTTGGGTGGTGTTGTATGTTGCGCGAAATTGAATGCCCATTGTAGCACTAAAGCAAACGTAGTTGTTTTTTGCTTTTGCTTCCCATTTACCTGCGTGCAAAGTACATGATCGGATTTATTTTTAGGCGTCGTCTGCGATTTTTAACTCCCAAAAAGAAATTGCCATTTGAAAGTAGGAATGTAATTAAGGTACATATACAACAAAAGGTTTGTACCATTTTGATGACAAAATTTGCAGTAAACTTACGCATTATCGGGTCGTTGCTTGCTCCAGAGGCTGTAAAAAAGATTGCCAAAGTTAATACAGTTACTCAAGCATCACCACCAACATATATATTTAGACTTTTAACAAAAAGTTACGGACTCAAGACAAAACTCTAACAAAACCTGATATATTTTCATCGCTTACTGTACTGCTGCTGCTGCAAATATAATGATGCAAGATCCTTTTTAATACTTTCTCACTGTCTATAATGCATAAAGCAACTGTCAACAATTCTGACTTTTTCTGGTGGGTAAAACATCAGTCTTTAGATTTGCTTCAACTGGGCAAAAAACATTCGATTTTGAAACTATATTGCTGCATTATGTCACTGTGTATGTGGTTTATCTGGAATATTCTATACCTAACAATGCATGTTATTATGTCACAACTTCTATTTATCTCCATGTACAATAGTGCGGAACATAGAAACAATTAAAACAATAAAAAACATCGTTTTTGACGCATGATCATCATAGGCATAGGGGTTTCATAGGGCACTTCAATGTGCGTCCTGCTGTTTTCGGGGGCAATTATATCACGGGCATTTCCAAGGTCACGTTTGTTTTACGGCTAGAGCTATTTCCGGCCTGGCGGTTGCTTTAGTGCAATTGTGTCGCCATGTTTTCCTTGCTATTCATATGACGAAGGAGTTGTCGGTAAAACTTACAAAGTATTTTTGACACGATGCCGTATCCTAAAGTGCACGGTTTACAATACAGACCTTTGAAAGAANAAAAACATCGTTTTTGACGCATGATCATCATAGGCATAGGGGTTTCATAGGGCACTTCAATGTGCGTCCTGCTGTTTTCGGGGGCAATTATATCACGGGCATTTCCAAGGTCACGTTTGTTTTACGGCTAGAGCTATTTCCGGCCTGGCGGTTGCTTTAGTGCAATTGTGTCGCCATGTTTTCCTTGCTATTCATATGACGAAGGAGTTGTCGGTAAAACTTACAAAGTATTTTTGACACGATGCCGTATCCTAAAGTGCACGGTTTACAATACAGACCTTCGAAAGAAAGACTGTTTTAGTCGCTCTTTTGACGCAGGCGAAACGCAAAAAAAAACAGTAAAATTCTTAGAATAAATCGGTCATTTTTCGTTGGCATCGGTAATGCTTTGTTTTCGATACCTTCGATAAAACTCTTACTCAGGAATCATTAATAACCGAGACAGAACTAGAACCTCAAATCCTGCATGATCTGTTGAACAACTGATAAAACGATACAACTTATGTGAACGGTAAGTTTATTTCACAATGACACGCGATTCGGTGATGTGTGTATTTATAGGACGAGGCGATATTTTTAAAAACGGTCAAAATGTGGGTTGGGTTACAATTTTTATGGGGAGAGAGATTTTTATTGACATTAATCGAGTTCACACAAGTGTCAAATGCAAAGAAAAAGTAAGCAAAAACCACAAGAAACACACACAAAAAAACAAGGCGGGTTGATAAAAAACACTGGGAGAACTAAACTCTAATTTGCAATATAATTTTCACTGGAAATTATTGTTTGCGAAATTGAAAATGCCATTCTGCCTTTGATTCTGCAACAGGTAATGGTAAAACCCTAAAGTATTCTATTAAGGGGTATGTTTCACAGACAAGAATAGTTCAATCGACCTACAGACCGCTGATAATGGAGTCCAGGAAAACTGAAATCATTTTTTTGAGATTTGGGGCAATTAAAACCATCATGACTGGTCGTTAGTCGACCAAATCACTACCTATTTGATCCCGGTTTGCAACGACGGCATAGGACATGTAATTACAACGTTGAGGATGCATGCAAGGGTTCAATAAGTTGCTATGCCAGACAAAAAGAAAAGCTGGCGGACATGTAATGCAAACAAAATTATATCCAAAAATCACTTGTTTGGTATTAATATTCTGACGGCCAAAACCCAAATTACTAGTTTTTGAACAGGAGGTACAAGAAGTGGGCGATTGCTGGTGGTGGTAAAAGTTTAACGCATTGCACCAGGCACCGCGTTATTTGCTCGTCACGTGCAAGCACCTGACAAACATCCCTAGTTAAAATGTTATTAATGTGTCATTGGTTGCCAAAAGGCAAGAACAGTATTGAATGTTGTGACAGTTTGGTACGAAATGACAAATTTTTAGGGAGCCTGACAAATTGCTGTTGCACACTAAAAAAATTTATGGGCATTCAAATGTTACAAAATTTTCTAGTTAACATGTCAAGAAGTAGTATACTGTTCCTATTTCCTTAAATTACAAGCGCTTACGTAAGCAAAACATCCAAGACTATTAACCGTCCTACACCGGTAAATTTGAAATCCTGCTTGGCAGGTTTCAAGTTTACAACCATATATCACCGCAGTGCAAGCAGCAGAAACTCCTCACTACGTGTCTGTATTGCGCAATCAAGGGCGGCTACGATCACGTGGCGACCGGAAGAAATCTATGACGTCATGCGGGCAAAGGACACGGCTGCACTAAAATGCGTTTGGCAGAGGTGGCAGGGCGGCGGCGTCAGGCTGGAGTTTAAGCTGACGCTGCCTGTGTCCATTGTGAGCTGCACGTGATCGAAAAGCGATTTGCATTGTGATGAGCGCGGGCCAACACGGAAGCAAACGGCGCACTGTGTTGTATTGGAACAGAAAAACCAACCGCCTGGAGTTCCAGGAACTGAAGCTACTAAAAAACATACTGGGCATGCATTGGACTCAAAAAACATTGACGCGCTTTCGTCAGACTTGCATCTACGCACAAGCCATTCCATTGTCATACAAGCAAATTTGCAAACAATCCACAAAAATTAGCAAACCAATTTACTTTTTGACCAAACTTTACTTGTGCACATTCTTAAACAGACAAAACTTAGTAATCAGTACGGAGATACCACATTCACAGGTATAAATATGTTTAAAAAAACCTTAAAACAAAAGTGGATGACCTTTATAGGTTACAACGCCAAAAACCCATTAAATTCAACTCAAATAAACATTAGTTTGTTAAGATCTGTAAAGCAATTACATGGCCTCATATCTGTGCTTCATGCGGCGACGTCCAATGAGATAGGCAATTATTATTATGATAATAAGACCACCAAGAGCACAGCCAACTACAATGGGAATGATGACATTTTTTGTCATATCAGCTGCACAAACTTGGGCTAAAGATGCATAGTTTTTCACCATGTGGTATGAATTATTCGACGCCCAATCATGGATGCATGAATTTGAAAGGTTTAAAAATGACATTTTAGTGCACAGACAACAACAAGTTAATTAAAAATGGGTGTTTGATTAGTTTCAACAAAATACCACAACCAAAGTAAGAAATTCATAGTTACAGTCAGGGCCAGGAGTATCAGATGCATTCATGTGCGACAACCATTCAAGACGTCCATGGTCAATGGAGAATTTGCAAAAAAAAGAAACAAGTATTAGAATGGGTACTAGTGATTTGGATGTTAACTACACTACTGACACAACAAACATGTTTTAATATGTCCCATTTGAATTTTAAAAAATTGAAAAATGATTGGAACAGAGCTTTGGTGTTACTGAGCACAAATCCATTAATAGGTAGTTGCCAGAGTTCTATCTTTAAGTGTACTTTGAACTGTTGACATACTTAACAAACAGTTCAGAAAAATGTTATAGGGGGAAGTATGACTTTAAGGAGAAAAGATTGTTTCGGGAAAAACCAGAGCAACAAAGCAGGAAATCGCTACGGCTTATTAAAAACCAATCCACCAAATTTACCACAAATAAAGCTTTTTCCAGTCCCATGTACTTAAGATCAACACCGAACAAAATTCAAAAACCAAACCAACACAAACAAGTTTACCTAAACCTCACACCAACTCATTATTAGCTAAAGAGACACACAACTAGCACTTTTTAGCAGGGTTTTTGTTTAAATGCGACAGTAACTGTCTACCAAGGAAGTACAACATATGGCATATGTATATTTTGCAGCAGCGGGTGTTTTGCCTTGTGTGCAGTGGTTTAGTTACAATGTTTAATCATTGATTGGAAGCTGTAACAGTCACAAGATCTCTGCAAGAGCAAACAAAGCTGGCTTTATGCTGCAGACCAACTGGCAAAGTGTATATTCCGTTAACTGAAACATTTGGTCTTTTAGATCCAGCGTATCCAACATTTATTTTTTCCATTTACAATGTCGATAAAATTTGGAGTATTGTATTGGACCATCAGCTGACTGTAGGTTAATTGATTGTGGGTATAATTTCAAGAAATCAAAACGGTGTTTCAGAATCAAAGGCAGTGGCAGGCTGACATTCTATTTTACTAGCCTACTGTTTTAAATGAAAATTAGGGGGCTTATGCTTAAAAAAAAAATTAGGAAAATGTATACACTTGTAAAAAAGCTGCGTTCAGCAGTGGATTTGCCACAACTACCTCAGGGATAAAGTTAACTCCCATAGGAAATGACTTTAACAGTAAAAAACAAAGTGAAAAGATGCAATTGCAATTGATGAATCTCATGACAGCTAATGAGCTTTCTTCTGAAATTCATATTTAAACTTTCCACAAAAAGTGCAACAAAACAAGTTTCTTTGACCAAATGAACAGTGCCTTGTAATTTTGGTGGCATTTTCAGAATGCATAAGGGGTTGATGTATTTGCAGAGTTTAAGCAAGGTGTTTAAATTTCCTCATATCCTGTGCGACTGCGTCGGCGTCCAATGATATAAGCAATTACTACTATAACCACCAAGGCAGCAAGAACAGAACCGACAACAATTGGAATGATGGGACTCAAATCCTTATGGCAGTCGTATGCTAAATTCAAGTTAGTTACAAACATAGTTAGTGATGGTTCAAAAATGTACATTCTTACAAAACCCACAATATAAACTTGAGAGTATCAAGACACCAAGTGTGACAAACCAAATAAAATCTTCAATACCTAAAGTTTGTAGCCAGTTTTTGTGTAAAAAAGTTCATTTTTACTTTGGATACACCCAACACCCCTTAGGGGTAAAAATGTACCAGTCTAAATTTGTTTTGTTTCGAGAAGAAATCTCGTTTCATTTCGATACATAATCATTAACTGTTGAAGATTAGGTGTTGCTAAGATTTTACCACCAATCCTGATGCATTAAGCAATAAAAATTTTTATGTAGCTATGCCAAATCAGTATGATTGGATAAACTTCTACAAACTAAACACTAACATGACATACCTGTTCCATACTGTCCCTTGGTAACTTGGAAGGGTTGGAATTGGACATTGGCTGCATGCATTGATACATTGTTGTTCAACTTAATGTCAATACCAGATGCGCATCTGTATGATGCTTTCATCACTGCCTTGCCAATTTTCTGATTTGTAGTGTTTGCATCAACTGCAATCAACAGTTCACTGTTATTGTGTAACTTGCTACTATGCAGAACATTTTATGGGCTACAAGAAGTCAGTTACCAAGCATTGCCGAATTTAATGCTTGGTGCTCAGCTTACATTAAGGGCAAGTTTTGATGTTGGACCTAAATCCACTCATTGTTGTTAAATAAAGAGCATAGGATTAAACAAATTAAACAAGTCAATGTTTTGATGCCAGAATTATTAAATGCTTTCAAACCTGTATTGGTATGTTACATTAAACCACTTCCAGCATGTCAAAAGATAAAAACTTTTGGAAAAAAAAAATTTGGATGCAAAACCATTGCTACATAAATTATGTTTGATGTCATAATCATGTGACATGCTAGGCGATAGGTCAAAGGTCAATAACATAGGTCAATAACGATAGGTCAATAACAGTTTCAGCTAATTCCTGGTAAATATTATATGCTTGCTAACAAACTCGGCCAGTACAATATGAAGTGTTAAATTTGTTTTTGTTAAATTGGCATCATAGTTCATCTTCTGTAACTTTTTGATTGCTATGTGCATAAATAGTCAAAGGGATACCATATTTAACTCATTAACCATAAGCAAATCTTTCATAATGGAGATTAAGAATCGTGCTTCCTCTTTTAAAAGTTTTTAAATGCTATTAGTGTTGATAGATGATCATAAAAAACAAATTTAAATTCAGTAATGCCCTCAATGGAAACTTGATTAAGTTGTTTTGTATTTACCATTATCTGCTCGACAAGTTGACCGGCATTATCACAATTTCTAACTTTAAATTGGGTTTCAAAAAGGGCTTAACTCACCTGTGTTAATGTGAGCTTCCACAGT
>QXVZ01023847.1:0-13390 GCA_008931825.1 Phallusia fumigata | reverse complement strand
TTACTTTACAGACAAATATTCCTGAAGCCTTGTGAAAACTATGGGTCTGCTTTACTAAAATCTTGCCTCGGCTTAAACGGCAATTTCGGTTATTTACCAGTAACTGCGAAAAAACGCCACGCTGCTAGTTCGGCAGATTTGACTTGCTTATATTTTTGTTGCGCAGACTGTTCTCAACCCAACTGCACCGCACCTCGTAAGTCGCCTTTGCACATCATCGTCACCACTTTACTGTTTATGTTTCACGTCATTACCATTGTTGTGTTGTCCCTCTGGTCACGTGACAAACTGACGTCGGCCCTGGGCACCGTCGTTGTCTGGTTTTATTTTTTAATATTGAATAATATTTTGCCCTGGTAGCAACTTCGTAAGAAATCACGGTAAGTTCAGACATACGAAGGCGCCACACACTAGTGATCGGAAAACAGGCTTAATTCATTGTTCCGCCTTGTTCAATCAATATTCGAAAAATTCGCCCCGTTGATCAGCCCACGACTTTATTTTCTGTGATACTTGCGATGCTTGTCAAAAGCCAAGACTCAGGAAACCCGTTTTAACTCTTCGCTTGGTAACAGCCGTGCTGATAACTACACCAGGAGCTGAGGTTTAGTAAAACTTCAAAAACGATTCGTGGGATAAGTGGTTATGAATCTAGGGCGAGGTGTCGTAACTACTGTTTTAATGAATGTTATGAACAATTAAACACACGAAAAACACGCCCAAATAATATTAAGCCAATTTGAAAGCTGTCCCGGCTAACAATGACAGAGCGCTTATCCACTATACCAGGGGAACAGTTAAAAACAAACTGAGATCAGTTGAACCTGGCTTTGACAACTGGCTTACTCCAACACATGTTTAAATGAATTTCTATGTTCGGAATTTACACCTTTAAAATGGTTCTGGTAACCGGCAATTGCTTACATACATTACCCGTGAGTTTCCCAATGTGAAAACCAATGTCGGCCGTGTAACTTGATGTTTGTGTGTTGTGTGTGTAATCTGTAGGTAGTGGACCGGATACCATGTACAGCGAGACTGTGTTGAGTGACCGGAAGTGGCATAGTGTAAAACTGACCAGAAGAGGACACAGGATCACCTTCGGTGTGGACGGGAGACACAAAGGAAGTAAGTTCTATTTGTGCGCTTTCCTTTTCTTTAGGTTTGGTTCCAAGTTGACACCACATCCCGATCAGTTTACTTGTGTGGATATTGACTCTTTAGACAAATTTTTCAAGCAGTTTTTTTGTGCTAATGCGATAGATACGTATTTTGCTTTTCATTGTAAAGGACTTGTATCAGTGAGGGACTTGAGAATTGAAAAACTTTGACACAAATATTTCGTTTCTTGGCGATCAAGAACGCAACCTCATATTTAGCACTTAGTATATTTGTTACGTTTTGGGAGTTTTGTTCAATAAATAGCATATTCAGTTGTCGTTGCATTTAGTTATTCCTATCCCCTTTAAACCAACGTGAACCCACACGAAAATCATTTGTTTCAGACAGCGCGATACCACAATCATCTTCCATTAGTATATAACTGAAATTCAACCTTGACACTAAATTCGATATATGTAAAATGCCCAACAAATCAACGGTGTGTCTTCCAATGAAATTTAATCCTCTGTTGATTCGGAACTAATGCTCTACGATTTTGAATGTATGCAAGCGCATAGAATTTGCAGTGAAGTGCGACAGATCGAATGCCACGTCATTTGGTGGTGAATCAAATGCTTGCTGCCTGTAGATTCGACAAATCAGAGGGTTTAGCTGACATGGTGAATGCCCCTATTGATTTCACGGTTCAATCGAGTACGATCCTAACCCGTTAACTCCCAATAACAAACGTAAACCTGTGAGCGTTTTTTGTATCTTTAAAAGCGGATTTAGGATCACGTTTCGATGTAAACTACAGGTAAAATCGGTGCAAAGGTAACGTGGCGAAAAAAATTTTTTTTAGAAACAATTATTTTATCATAGGCTTTGGCGTGTTTAGGTACTACTGAGCTGTTTTTAAAATGACAGATTTTTATTAAAAATATAGGGGCCCGAAAATAACACAAGTGAATATCGATTCAAAGAATGCGCAGACGACTTTAAAAAAATCGGTTTTTGCCGCTTGACTTGTGACACCTCATTAAGCTCCCGCAAATTTACCGAATCCCCATTATCCACATAGCGCCACTACAGAGTTTTGAAATGACGCAAACGCGGTCGTTGGAGACCAACGAGTTGGCGCACACCTTGCGATAAATTATGCATATCGGCTTGTTATGAGGAGAGAGATGAAGTCGTGCAGCTAAAAACAAATGCGATGCGAAGCAAAAAATCTGATTGTGTAGCACCAATGGTAGTGTGGTTCCGGTTAACTTATAAAATAATCTTCCTTATAAAACTGGTTTTATCCTAATATCCAAGTGGACCCCGAAGGCGCACATACGATGATATTTGTAGGCGATCTCACGCCCACTGTCTAATTTAAACGTTTAGTTTATTCAATTTTAGGTGATTTGTTTTGTTTGTAAAATGCGCTTTGTTGATGGCGATACGTTGAAGTTTCTCTGTTAAAACATAACGCTGCGTCGCCTTTCTAAAGAACCCTGTCAGATTGGCCTAGTAACTCTTGCGTGGTGAAATCCAGTTTATTCAATAATTGCCCTAATTCGCTTCCCAGATTCAATTAGTAGAGATTTTTCTTCGTCACTCGTTAGCTCCAGATCGCGAAAGACAAGGGCCGCAAGAACGCGAGAATTATAACAAGACAAACATATGATGGAATGTACAAGTTGTTTTTATTAGTGTGGTCCATTAAGATTGCATAGTTTTGTTACAGCCGCTAATTAAAACACGGTTTTGCAGACGTCAGCATCCCGATTCGACCTTATTTTTGTCGAAAAAACATAGCCGATTTATGTACACATACATATATACCACACGTGCATGTAACGCATCATGCAAAGTGACGTACTGCGCACGTCACGGCGCAACAGGGTTTCCCAGTCGGCTACAAGAAGAACTGACTTAATATCGGCCTTATTGTACGGATCATGCGACAAGCGTTTTCCGTAGGGGAGCTGAGCTGGTGATGCAGCTCTCTGCATTATGCATGACGATCGAGCGGTTTGCAAATGTCGTTGTCGCGTCGGCTTCTCGCTGAAGCGTTCCAATAGACACGAGAGGACTTGATCCATTAGACTAATTATAAATCCACTGCTACGCGCCTTGCAACTCGGTAACAACTGTGCGGTTTGCCTTTCACTTCTAATTTACCCGGGTTTGTCGGTCCTCGGTGAACTGCAAACAAGTGGGATCCGCATTTAATGTAGCGTTCGCGTTCGTCTGATGCTGGGTGCGGCTTCGTTGTCTTTGGGGTAGCTCCATGATCCCACAAGATCGATTGGTGCTGGTTTTTTAAACAAGTTGACTGACATTGGCTCTGACGTCAATGGACCTTTTAGAAGCATGTATACAGTTATATGGCAAAGGCTAAGAACTTTTCGAACAGCTGAACATGTCGGCGATGGCATTTATTTCTTTCATGTTTACCAGTCTTAACATTTCCGACAGTAGCGTGCATTTCGAAGTAAGTGCGTCGTGTGGCATGTACATGTAATCCTACAGAGGAAAATCAAGTTTTGCGAACAGAATTGCACTTGAAAGATTCGCCCTTTTAAACAACAATGTTTCCCCATTTTAATTTTACGATTAGCTGATTTTGGCCAATTAGCGGCCATACAAACGTCACATGACTTGATCATGTGATCTGCTGTCGTCCACAGCGGAAAGATGCGCGCACGCAGCGCTTCAGGCAAAGTGCTACGGACGAAGACGCGTCGGCAAAGCACGCAAGGACTCCGCGGCGCTTGGTGGGCTCATAGTTGTCGCACATAACCGCCTGTGCCTGACGTAATGCTCAAATCACTTAGCGGCTCATATATATGATGGAAACAATGCACTCATATATATGAGCGTGTACTCGTAGAGCTTTCTGGAACCTTTCCACCACGCTTTGGTTGTGGATTTTGCTGCTGGTCGTTCTCTTTGCATGTCCGCACGCACTTCTTTTTTGTAGTGCATTTCTGGTGGTAGCAGTCTCTTCTTTAGGCATTTTTTATTAAACTTAAGGATTTTGTACGAAATTCGTACGTAATACCACAACTAATTCTTAACTAAAGAACTCCCGTTGGGATTTTTTTGCATCAGACTGATTCTTGAAGCAAAATAAGCACTAGTATTTAAATGAGTGAACTATGTCGATACAAGTTTTATCTCATTCGCAATAGTGACGATGTTACGATTTCCAGCGCTTTGAAAGTTGTATCAGTCAAAAGCAATGTCACAATTCTTGTTCGGAAAACTCCCTTTCAATTAAAGCCTGCAAATATACATTACCGCTAAAACAGCCTGACGTTTTCGTTCGAATAGCTCTGTTTCGCCGTAAGATCGTGATTGATATTCCGGAACTTTTTCCACGAAATAAAACTGATGTCAGGGGCGTTCTAACAAGTCAAATGTCCAAGGAAAACTGAGGGTCGTCCGCGTAAAATCGATTAATAAGAAACAAATCGATGTTTGACCCTATTCAGTTTAAAGTTGGATTTAACGTTCTATGCTCATTTCTCGCTCCCGCCGTGACCCCTTTTTCCAGTCGGAACGGAAACTGATTAGCTCGCTTTTAGAGTAAGAGATAGGGCAATTTGCATGTAAAAAGAGCCGGGCGGTTGCCCGCAAAGATCGCATTAGATCATAGAGTGTATAGAAATGAAATGCCACATTGCTATTACTCGGCGCCCAACATTAAATTAAAATAAATCGAAAAGTTGTTATCGTTGCCCAACTATATTGTACAAAGACCAATGGAGGGAAAAACAAAATTTAAAGAATTTATTAATATTTATGTTAAGTTTGACGAGTAGCAGATCTGTGCACCAAATTATTTGCATGTTTCAACAGTCAACACAAAAATTTTACATTTGTGCATGGGTTCTCGTGTCAAAGAAATTGCCAAATCTACAAAAAGTCATAACTCTGTTTTCTGGCAACCAGTTTTGCCAATTTGGGCAACCTCGTTTGTTTGCCGTTTACATCAGGTGAGTAGAACAATATCCAGCACAGATTTTTCCCAAAAAAACTATCCAGCCGCCGCATTTAGCATTGGAACTGACATTGGATAGACTTTACATATCATGGCCCAAGTTCCGCGGCTTAATAGCTTCGATGTAAACTCAAGGTTGTTAAATAATTTAGGATTCGGCGCGAAGTTGTGTGAATAATTCCCGGGCTACAAAATCGATGTTTTCGTCCCTGTGGGACCCGAGGCAGCTAATTCATCCACGCTGAGTTCAAGACTCCCCATCTCCGTATGAATATTTTACCCTCTCATAATCTTGCGTGCTGATTTATTTCCACAGCCNAGCTTTTTATTGAAACTTTGACAAGGTTTTCAGGAAATCAAAATACTTTTGCAGAAACTCTTGGAGGGCGCTACACGAAACTCGAGTTTGACGCGATATACCTCGGACGCATAATCAACTCTAACACCACAGATCCTTTTGCTGGAACTCTACAAAACGTTGTGTTCAACTCAAATTACCTAATTGACAGGTAATAATATGCAGACGTGTGTCACTTGCAACGATCTTTTTCACAAGAATCTACACTGAAAGTTTACACTTTGTCAATTTGGGCGTACGGTAAAAGCATTGACCGATGGTGAAAACAAACCCACAAAGTAAACCGAAATGTCTTGCATGCGCAANGTTTGACGAGTAGCAGACCTGTGCACCAAATTATTTGCAAGCATGTTTCAACAGTCAACACAAAAATTTTACATTTGTGCATGGGTTCTCGTGTCATAGAAATTGCCAAATCTACAAAAAGTCATAACTGTGTTTTCTGGCAACCAATTTTGCCAATTTGGGCAACCTAGTTTGTTTGCCGTTTACATCAGGTGCGTAGAACAAAATCCAGCACAGATTTTCCCTATAAAACTATCCAGCCGCCGCATTTAGCGTTGGAACTGACATTGGATAGACTTTACATATCATGGCCCAAGTTCCGCGGCTTAATAGCTTCGATGTAAACTCAAGGTTGTTAAATAATTTAGGATTCGGCGCGAAGTTGTGTGAATAATTCCCGGGCTACAAAATCGATGTTTTCGTCCCTGTGGGACCCGAGGCAGCTAATTCATCCACGCTGAGTTCAAGACTCCCCATCTCCGTATGAATATTTTACCCTCTCATAATCTTGCGTGCTGATTTATTTCCACAGCCCCGCATGTATTATTCACGGGCTCCGGGCGCCCCGGCGTGCAAAGTAAATAAACAGGCTCAATTTTTCGGAGCCCATCCAAATGAACTTAGGCAATGAGGACTCTTACTTGAAACCTGACGCTATCAAGGCCTGTTTGCATCACCTCAAAACTTGCCCAATAAATATTTAATTCAGAGAACACTTGCGATTTAAGAGCTGAGTGACCCCACCTGGGGTCTGACGCAGAAACGGGGTCACGCGAAGTGAGATAAGGGGGTCGGGAGGGATTACTCAGTGTGAATTATTCAAAAATTCAAAAAACGATATGAGTGATGTGGCGTGTTATTGGACGCTTTTATAGCTCTATAACGCCGTTAAAGGGCATTGTGTCGGTAAGATAAGGTTTACGTCCCTCTCGATAGGTCCCTAATTATCAAATACCAAGCGGATTAATTTTACCACTTATATTATGCAACATCGTTATTTGACCTAAAGATAGACAATTTACACTCAACTTTGGGAAATTGTATCCGCACAAACAATTAAGAGTTGCGCGGGAAGTTTAATTACACTGTCTTCCGGGTTAAAAACACTGTTATATAACATCGCACTTTCCTTCACTTTTTGGAGTTATTAGCCAACGACCACAATAGATTGTCGAAGAAGACGTATGCGGAAGCATGTGCGACTCCTGAGGCCATTCCCAGTTGAGTGTTTAACCAAAATAAAAACCATAAATTATACTAGGAACACCTTTTTACGCTTCTTGCTTACTAAGTCGATCTTGGGTAACTAACCCACAGGAAAACAAACTCTTGCTACATTTTTGTTTTAGTGCTGATTTGCGGTTATTTGCGGTCAACTGGCCACGGATACAACTTTACGTAAATTACATTACAGACGGCTTGAAAGAGAGAGCCACCCATTGTCTGTAGTTTCATACTCTTGATTTATGCAAAGGCAACAATATTTTTAGCTTTTAAGGCAAAGCTTTTTATTGAAACTTTGACAAGGTTTTCAGGAAATCAAAATACTTTTGCAGAAACTCTTGGAGGGCGCTACACGAAACTCGAGTTTGACGCGATATACCTCGGACGCATAATCAACTCTAACACCACAGATCCTTTTGCTGGAACTCTACAAAACGTTGTGTTCAACTCAAATTACCTAATTGACAGGTAATAATATGCAGACGTGTGTCACTTGCAACGATCTTTTTCACAAGAATCTACACTGAAAGTTTACACTTTGTCAATTTGGGCGTACGGTAAAAGCATTGACCGATGGTGAAAACAAACCCACAAAGTAAACCGAAATGTCTTGCATGCGCAAGGTTGCTGCAATAATCTTGCATCGATGCAAACAATAGGCATGTCATAATAACTTGTTTATTTTTTAGTTGTTTCAACGAAGGAATTCCATGCAGTCGAAACGTAACTTGGGGAGAGAGTTATGTTGTGGCAAAACCGATAACATTCAGAGGTTCTGACAGCTACATCGCCATGAACACGCTCACAGCGTACCCGTAAGACAACTTGTGGAAATTATAATGACTTTCTTTTTACACCAGCGTATGTGTTGTTACTCCGGGCATATTAATCACTATCTGGCAATACATTTTGTCCTATTCATTCTTCGTTGCACGCGTTTTTCAACAGGCGGTAAAAAACTAAAGCAACCCAGCCTAATACTAATGTTACACATGTTCTTGATAAATAATACTCTTTAGGTCTATGTCAATTTTTCTGAGTATAAGAACAACTATCATGGACGGATTGATTCTGTACAACGGCGGAAGCTCCGGCGACTTTGTGGCTGTGGAAATATACGGTGGAAAGCTAATGTATATTTTCAACCTTGGCAACGGTCCTCAGGTAAAGTTATACTCTGCTTGATTCAGTGGCAACTTGCCTTTTGATCAGTTAGCTCAGCATTGTATGGACATTGTACGACCACCGTGCCATGGACATACGTCCTATGGTTGACACTCTGATAAGTTCGTTTAAACTAATTTGGAGTTATAAAAAACATATTTTACACATTTTTTGGAATAAATGAATGAATGACAGAAATGTTGGGCGGGCTAGGCCAAAAGGTATAATTCAATTCTGCACAATATTGCTTTTTGTAAGACTTCACAAAACTAGCTTGTCAAAACAATGCCATTTACCGCCTTTTTACAAAAAAAGCACAATTAATATGATGCAGAATTGAATTAAGCCGTTTGGCCCGGCCCATCCAACATTGCCTGTTTTTTTATGATGCCCCATAGAAAAAAATAATTGCCCGTCCATGAGTTGGGTAATAACTTGATTTCTGAATAGGTTCTTACGGTGAACGGTGACGTGATGGTAAACGACAACTCGTGGCACGACATTCGCATTGAGAGATCGAGTGACAACACTCACACCCTGACAGTTGACAAGCAGCAAGTCGTCCAGCGGGGAATCTCGGGCAGAACGAATCTCGATTTAAGCGGTAATAGAGGTTAAACACCCAGAACACGAAGGTCGAAAATACTCTTGTGACGGGTTTTAGGTGTAGTTAGTTCGAAGCATATTGTGTTCATTTGACAAATGTCTAGCTCGCAAATGCCTGTTACTCAAATCCTTTGTTTGGCTTGGTTAGGAGTTTGAACAGCAAACATCAAAGAGATAGAATGGAACATGCATTTTGTTGGACTAAACAAGACAATTGTTACCCAAAACTGAATATAAACACATCCGGCACACAGGTATTTTATTACAGGTAACTGTTATGTTGGCGGCGTCCCCGGTAATATGTACCAATATGAGTTGCCGGACAGAGTGGCGTCCAGGACCGGTTTTCAGGGGTGCATGGGGTCACTCGAGGTCAACGGGGTCATCCAGGACATGAGAGATACAAGAGGAAAAGAAATAGTTGGAGCAGTTAGCCCTGGTTGCTTAAGTAAGTAAAAAATAAAGCTGTCGCTTTTTAACATTTTTCTAATCCGTATTTCCAAATGTCAACAAATGTCGGAGGTGGGACTAGATGTAATTTGAAACCAGTGTTGGTTTTTTGGTCTTGTGTTTTGGCGCTAAAAACGCATTAGGCCCTAAATAATGCATTCGGTGACTAATAAAAAACGTAAACCTTTATTTTTTCCGCAGAGCCAGCGCCTGAATGTACTCCCACCACATGCAGTAACGGTGGGGTCTGTCTACAGCAATGGGACGGGTTTAAATGCGATTGCAGCCTCACTTCATACGTGGGTCGACTCTGTCAACAACGTAAGTCGTGTTCCTCTATCGTTACATCCTTATAACCAACACAACGTCGCCTTTAACATTTTTAAATGTCCCTGTACTACCTTTAAAGTCATTTACCAGATAGGATATGACGTAGTCATAATCAAGATAGGATAGGACGGCAAAATTTTAAAGACGTCATTGCAATCACATGTGTACCGCCAAACAAAGCCTTCACCATTAACTGTACAGTGTACATGCACCTTATAGTGCTCCTATTGTATTAAAGCGCTACATAGTGTAAAAGTATACCGCACAGAGATTAAACTTCTGTGACAAAAGGAATTATTTTTGTTTCTCGGCCGATTTAGACGTCAGTACTTTACCCGGTAAGCAAAACAAGCTGAGGAGGGCTAGTGTGTTGCCTTCGCAGCCCTTCCTCACCCACCATTTCACTTGCTTTTTAACGAGTGCCGTGAATTTTTCTGCTGCTGGGCGCAGCGCTCGTGGTGCACCCTTTAAAGCATGACCCCCATCCACCCACGCTTGCGGTGTGCGATGCGAACGTTGATCACGTGATGACGAACGCACGCTACAGCGAATACATTTCTACGCACTTTTTGCTCATACCAGTGCGTTCTAATTTCGTTTTCTGTGTGAGATCCGTTTTTAACTGGAGAAACAGGATAAACTGAAAAAATGGCAAAAAAGTGAATTATCTATCAACAACGATAAAATGAGTAAAAATTGTAAATCTGAGGAATTGCTGTCCTTAACGATGAGGTTTTTCATATTTTAAGCATGGTGTGACGGATTTCTGCATGGTGTGCATGTTTTTTTTTTATTAAGCATCATCAGAAACTTTTAAAACACCAGTTTTTTCCACGTGTTTTTGAAACAGGTATATGCAACGAAGTCCACAAGCCAAATTGTACAGCATAGCCCTGTTTGTACCGTCTAAAGTCGTTTTTTTTCTATTAAAATGTCGTAGATAAATTCCAAAAGAATACCAACCCGTTTGAAAACCCATTAAGCATGTTATAAACAGGGCTATTCTGTAGAATGTTGTACTCCCAAATCCACCTATTAATTGACAACTAAAAATGCTGTCAAATGCCCTTTAATTAAAGTAAACCGTGTGAATTTTACAGAGGGCCATAGCTATCGTATCGGTGGCGGTACAGGCCTAATCCTGTACAAGTGGCGGGATGACTACCCGAGCACCAGGACTGATAAACTGGGGCTCGGATTTTCCACAGCTTTGCGCAATTGTGTGCTTTTGCGAGTAAGCGGTTACACAAACCCTCCGGCACAGGATTACCTGCAACTGTCCATCGTGAGTTTATGTGTCGGCGAGCAAATGTTCTCAGTCCCTGGACCCTTGAACTTGAAACTCACGCTGTTTCGGGATTCCGTTTGTTGTTATAATTTGGATAGGAACCTCGATCACCCCCCAAATTAGTTTTTGAAACACGATAATCTCGCTATCGTTGAAATCGTCCCAGAAATTTGTCTTTCGGAGGAAAATTTTTGACCCAGCAATACAACTTAGAAGTTAAGGCATCCAAAACCGTAAATGTTCGGCAGCTCACGTTGAAAATTCCACGTTAACCGTCAGCTTTGGTTAACTGGATTTTTGACGCCACCAAACCCAACCGGGGACTGAGAATCGCCGTAACAGTGTTACCATTACCTACTCTAAAGTATTCTTGTTTATATTTTTTCGCAAACCAAACACCATGACCACCATCAGAACACATAAGCTCTTCTGCCTACCTCTTCAACAAGGGTCTCATTGTGTGCGAGCTCTCAGGGCGAAGCGTGCGCTTCGACGTTCTAAACATTGCCTTTGCAACCCGGGCCAGTGACGCCGTCCTGGTCACTGTGTACTCGGCAATGCGTAGTCCCCGAGATTATCTTCGACTTAGCATTGTAAGGAAGGTTTCTCTTTTGCAAGGCGTGACTGGCCGTCGTAATAATACCTGTCGGTTTTTCAATGGACGATGCATGGTTTGCATTACGATTCCAGCGGTAGGCGCCTTTGACGTGATCTTGAGTCATCGCTACAACACATCGTTTTGTGCGGCACTAGGCACGCGTCTACCACATTTCTGTTTAGTAAAATTTTATTAGTGCGGTGTTGAGAACGTTTTACTCCTAGAAGAAGTTGAATCTTTCGCGTTGATCCCAACATCTTTATCAGTTGGGAATGTTTAAGTAGGATCACGTCAAATGCTTACACTTGCTGGCGCCGCTAACCAAGGTTTTTTTGCATTGCGAATGCCCCGTCTCTATGTGAGTGTGCGTGTGTCTGTGTGAGTGTGTGTGGGCGTGTATGAGTGTTTGTGTGACAGCTAACAAGTTCGTCTAACGCTCCGACAGTCGTACATACATTTCATCGTACTGGAAAGTTTCGCCTAACCCGTCATTGCTTTGTAAAGCGCTTTTTGTAACCGCTGTGATCGCTGTCCTCGGCCCAGAAGTCAATGTGCCTTTGTGGGTTTGAATCTCATCGCGGGCTACATTTTTCTAGCCTACGCCTTGCTGAAGGCGAACTCTTAGAAGGTTGGCTCTGCTTCGGCGTTACACTTTCTGTGGGGCTAATTTACAGGTATCTTCAGGAAGACGCACAACTGATCTCGTCATTGTCGAATGCACAAAGCTGGTTTGATAACCAGCTTCACATGCACAGTTAAACACTTGGTAATATAATGCTGCGAGTTTGTCGCTCCATTCTCTCCCATTAATATTTCACACCCTAATGATGAGCAAGTTGGCGTTGGTGCCTTCTGCATCGGTTTTGCTCAGTAAGGCGCAAAGGACTGCTGGTCTGAGGTACAGAGGAGCGCATGTGTTTTCGAGTGGTTTTGGTGCATGGATTTCATAACTTGTCCATAACAAAAGTTTCAAACGCCCATATAGCAATATCTCACCAATCTAAACCACCTGACACGGTACTTTGAAACAACCACAGGAGAACGGCAAACTGACCTTACGGTTTAACGTGGGCGGTGGAAGGACGGTAGAGCTCCGCGAAGACAGGTCAGTGTCGGACGGAAGCTACCACACTGTGCAAGTCCGCAGACGATGGCTCAATGCCACCATGAGGGTGGACAACTGGGCAGTGAGAAGTATAACTCCAAACGGTAGGTACATGAGGTGTTTGTGTGATGTACTTTGATCCACTCGACACCGCTTCACGCAATCTCGGAATATAAGAATACAGGACAAGCCAGACCGTACATCGACATTAATGAGTCGTTTGTTGTAATATTCTGCGGAAATCGCGCACATAAATTATATTTTCAGGGTCGGGGTTATGTGTTATTTCGTGCATGCTGTTTATCAACTTGCCAATGGAATGCGCGCATTTAAAAGGTAACAGATAAAGTTTGGCTTTGAAAACAATTTTGTGTTAGTAAATACTTGTTTTTAATTAAACAGCTTTTGAATTTAACTTAAGTTGCGAGTTCTAAGGTATTGAATTGTAAATCCATTCACGCAAATAAACGCACGGTGCCTTGGCAAGTCGATGTTACAGTATTGCATGCCTTTAAATCTTTAGAAAGGTCCGTAAAAGGACTGAGAAACGTTGGTCATACTAAACTTTGCATGTACATTTAACAACTGCTGTTAACTTGGTAATTAACTGTGATTATTTTTCGAACCGGTGTCTTTGCACGAATTCATTCTACTAACATGGCCACCGTCCACTGGAATTGGAACGGCCTGAAACCGAAGTTGTGTATAGGTTTTATCCGTTGACAGCGAGTTTTGGCACCTAGGAGAACAAAATAAGCCAGAGGTCGTTTCGGCGGTCACCTTTCGTCAAACAAAACTGCAGGAAATCGATTAGACGGTTTAATTACCATATTCGTGTCATTTTCTGGCCTACTGTAGATTTAAAGTGACAAAGAACATCTTTA
>QXVZ01023840.1:0-12083 GCA_008931825.1 Phallusia fumigata | reverse complement strand
ACAGTATTGTTTGAAAATGTGAAGTTAAGTTTTTTTCACTGTCGCCTTATCCGACTTTTGATGATTTGAAATGGACCAATGGGGGAAAATATGGCAGTAAAAAAATTATTTAACATGGGGAAAAAATACTGCCTTTTACAAGAAACAATTTTTAGATTGTTAGGTCATGATTTAAATAACAATTTTCATCAAAAAATATTTTACTGCATGGATTTTCAATTGATTGTCTCTTTTTTGAAAATCATTTTCATTCTTTTCCTATGGTATGAAAGCCTAAAAATTGAAAAAACGTTTAAAAGAACACATTACATTAGTAATACTTTTTACTTCATGGACCAAATACGTAGCCTCTATATTATATTCATTGTGTGTAATATATAATTTTACTCTTGTAATACTTTGAATCAGATTTCCTGCAATTGTAAAGCCACTTGGTACAATGTGAAATGTTTTCATGAACTTTTGTCCAGTTTGCAAATATTTTGTCTGCTAATTAGTAATTTGTTCCCCACACATTTGCAAGTAATCAGTCCCACATATGCATCATGTAGCTAAAGATTTGGTCTGTGTTAGGGGTGGCTAAATTGGTTGTCAGTTTCATGACAAAATGATCTGGATTCTCATTCCATCCAATGAGTGCAGTGGCGCTGGGCCAAATTTTCGGTTGCAGTAACGGCTTGTTCCTTGAAAAATAGGAAAATAAATGGGCTACAAATTAAAAAACTGTTACCATTTAGGGTCCCCCATTTTAAAGGTGCCAATGCCTTTACACCTTATAAGCCTTCTTTTTCTAAATAAAATATTTGAAAAATTATGCTCCGGTTGGCATGATTGTAATTGATTTGATGGCAATTTCTGGCCTATGGTATTTCATGAAGGGTAGAAACTCAACCCGAATAGCACTTTTTGAATGACTTTTGGTTTTGTTGTAGTACCTTGTTCTGGTTAAGTAAGGACACCATTAGACAAACTGCTGTTTAATAATATTTCAAAGCAGTTTTGTTATGGTTAAGGTTATACAAACATAATTGAAGTAATCCAGAATATAATTTAAGGTGAAGATTTTATGACCCAAATGTTATTTCAAAATGGTTTGTCTGTGACTTGTTGGTTGAAATGCCAATATACAAACAAATCTTAACCAAATATGCTACTTTTTTGTTTTGTCATATGCATACATTTGATGTAATCAGACTGGCTCATATTGCATTAACAAACTACATGCTAACAATTGTACAAATGCCACCTGCTTCCTTTTCATGTCGCATATCTTACATACCAAAAGCATTTGATTTGTTTCAATGTGGACCAGCCTGACCATCATAAAATGCATCGATATGCCTGTGTATGGTATCGTTATATACATGCATTTTATTTGCCAGTTTGGTGTTTAAATTCCTGTTAATGGTGAGGTGTCAAAAAATCAAATTATTATATTTGGCTGTCTAATTAGTAACAAACATTAAATTGAAGGTATTTTTTGTAACAGTCAATACATATCACACAAACCTTTAGGAAAATGAGTTGCACAAAACTTATAGTACACAGCTTGGAGTTTTGATTTATGTCGTAACAGTGAGTCAACTAATAAGCTGGTTTTTATGTTTTGCGAATAAATTTTTATTATCTTTACTTTTTCTGATATTTTCTGTTACACTTCAGAAGCTTGCCCAAGAGACTTTTGTTTTTATAGATGGGCAAAAATGCATGCAGAAAACTTGCTTTTTATCATTGTCCGACTAAAAGCCATATTTTCTGTCTACTGCATTAGTGTACATAATGTTTTTCCCCTTTTTGGTTGCGTATAAAACACCAGAGCTTTTCACACTTACATACTAATACCTTTTTTCTTTTTGTTGGTATTTTTTGGAAGTTCCAACAAAGATACTTAAAAGAGTTGGGGACAGGTGGATTCCTTGGTTGTTATGGTAGTAATGGAAAATAGATGTATGACATCTTATGCTGCTGTTACATTTTCATAGATTTATTGCTTGTTAGAAAAGTGTGTCAGACAATTAACAAAGTGAGAATGCAAGTAATATAGATGCACAATGTCACTGCACAGGAGTAAAAAAGACTTAACAAGCACAATGGTAAAATAGGCATATAGTTGCAATACCAAGTATAAGCACAAAACGTGAGATGATTATCATTGAGATTTTGAAAGATGAAAATTGGTCATTTTAGGTTACATCTCAATCTTCTCATGACATGATTTTCCTCAATTGCTAGCACGTGTAAAAAAGGCAATAAAAATGTTAAAATTAGTTTTTTTTACAATGTGTGCAGTTTGGTCAACACAAAACGAAAGAGAAGCACCACATAAAGTATAGAAAACACTATTTACACACCTACAAAGTTAGAGTTGTGTTGTTATCTTGAGGTTCATTGCTCCGCTTGGCTTTAACGGAGTCACGATTTTTCTTCGGCTTTCGCCCGCTACTGCCTTCTTTTCTCCGAGATGGTGATGCGGAAGAGCGTGGAGAGGAATTGTATCCACGAGAAGAAATGACCTCACCTGAGCGATTTAACTTTGGTGATCCATGTTTCGGTGACGGACTCGGCGACGCTTTCACACGATGAATATGGGTGCTATCCCCGCTCCGATCAGAGGATCTGGCTTTAGACGAAGTAGAAGATAGGTCCTTGACAATATCTTCATCCTCATCTGATTCGTAGCTGTGATGTTGAGGTGATGAGGCAGAGCTAAGCTGGTCATGGGATTTGGAACGTGGAGGGGCAACTGTATTCCTCATGCTGGCTGGCTTGACTGTGATGATTAAGTTGCTGCTGTTGGCAACCATCATGTCTGTGACCTGTAGTTGTATGCTGGAGTTAACATCCACAGACTGGTGAAAGCCTAGCTTAGTATGGCATTGGAAATGGCTACAGCAACTGTTAGTGGTAGAGCCTGCATTTGCTATCATTGTATGATGTGGCACAAAAGCAAGCATTAAAACACTATTTGGATACTTTTATTACATACACATGTTTTAAGTCGGCCCGCGACTGCATTTCACGTGGCCAGCGGCCTTGGTTTCAAATTGCATTGAATATGGCCTGACAAAGTTTAGATTAAGCTTTTGGGTTGAAGCGACTTTACACAAAAGCTTTTCATGGAACCTTATTTATCATCATGATTCCCGGGATGGCGTCCACCTCACTTGAAATCTCTAGGGTGGCAGGATTGTTGCTTTTGCACCAATAATATTAGCAATAACAGAGAGTATAGAATCGCTACAAACCAACGGGCGTACATTGCGTAATTTTATCATGTGTCAGACCGCTCAGATTTGATCACTGCCCGTTATTTACCTCATTAAAATTGGCCTTTTATTACAAAAAGTTTGGACACCCCTGTTTTAAGTGGTTTCCTACAGACTTATAAATACGAAAGCTTTTCCCCAATTCCCTTTATAATTTACATGAACATGAAAGGCAGTTTAATACCAAGATATGCCTGTCAAACAAAGACAACTGGTCTTCTGTGTAGACAATGAAATGTCATGCAAATATACCCCCATCTGTTTGAAAACAATGCAGCCACACGTATATTAGGAGCAATAGCAACAGAAGTTACTCCCATAAATAACATACAACTGTACCTGATCCAGTGACTTTCCATTGACCTCAATACTATTGACTTCTAAGACTTCATCATTAACAGCAAGCAATCCAGTCATTTCCGCAAGTCCCCCCTGCACCAAGCGTGAAATAAAGATACCAGGCACCTTTTCCAATCCGTTGTCAGACATGCGAAGACTAACTCCATCACGAATGAAGAAACCTTTTAAAGTTGGTTAAGAGCATGTTACAAATAGGATTTGAAATTAAGTTTCTCACCAAGAGTTAATCAAACATACATTTTATCATTTTGTTGCTGCAATCACACTGTCTAAATGGATGAAAAAATTGACTTAAATGTAAAATTAAAGTACATTAAGAATTATAGTAGTTTTAGATCACCTATTCATTTTCGATTTTCCTACATTTGCCAATATGTATGTGATGTTTTTTGAAAGAATTTGTAACATAACTTGCATATAGGTTTACATTCAAGTGGGTGTGGTAATTGAATATGATTCAAGAAAAAGGACATTTCATGTTCATGCAAAGTGCATGTAAGAGACGTTTAGTTTTAATACCAAGCATTATATATAATGAATGCTTAACCTTTTCACAACATGCCACAAGTACATTAAGATAAGGATAAAAACAAAACCTGTGGGTTTGGCAAACACAAACACTTGAAGTACTTCACAAGCAAATTACTAGCATGACATTCCAAAGGGGGTTAAATAAGAAATGCTAAGAAGTTTATTTTCAATCCAATTGTAAGTTTCTCATTAGAAAATGTACTGTTACTGTAAGTCACCAACAGAAGAGGCCCAAACAGAGTATTACAGACATCACAATAGAGGAAATACAATTGTGGTAATAATATGGACAATATATTTGTACAAATCACATCTGTTTTTATATTTTACAACTTACAAATCTCAGACATTAGTAAGAGAATGAAAAATTTAAAACATTGATCCAAACTGAATGATGCAGACTCTGTGACCCTCAATGACCTTTTAAGCAGATGCTTGGTTTGACATCAAGAGTTGTTATAGTGGTTTATTACCAGTGATAAAATGTGGCAAATCAAGATGTGAATTTGATACCATTGTACTTGAAACAACATTGATAAAGCTAGTCACTCTGATATAAAACATAAACAAAAAAGGTAGATACATATTTTGTGCAAAAACTGGCTTGTTCCCTCATATAAAAATCACCTACTTAGCAATCAGGTTGCTGTTTTTGTTTCCCTAAAAATACACTACATACCTAGAGGTTTGTTGACGCCATAGTTGTGCAAACGAACTCGTCGTAAAGTTTCAGGCAAAATATCAACATCAATGATGGCAGAAACTGGCCGAAAATCCTCAGGAAAACTTATTTTGGGAATTGCTTTCTTTCCCTTTTTTCTTCGAACAGTTGACTGACCAAATCCATTCATTAAGTTTAGATTATCTATAAAAATTTTACATCTATTTGTCCATTTATAACTTTGATGTGCAGAAACATGTTTGTAATAATTCTGCCATCCACCTGCTGTACTGCAAACCCTGTTGGCACATTTTCGCATGAGTTAAATTACACTGCTTTCAGTAACTAGTATTAAACTTGGGATTCGAAACAACACAAATACTATACAAGGTGGTTGCATGAGGCAACAAAAAAGTTTAGTCACTTTTCATTATTCACATAAAAACAAATCACAGCCAAAGAAAGAAAAGTTGCATACCTTTTCTATGAACATATACTCGCATTAGACTGTTTAAACACGATTGTTTAGCTTTGGTAAAGTTTTCGTCATTGTTGATAGGCAGTAGATCACTGTGTACAGGGTCCGTATAGGTGATAACAAAGTCAAAATTGGCCAAATGATGAAGTGATTGTAAGCGATGAAAGAAATCTTCGAAATTGTCCCGATTCAAATCCAAGGGAAAACGACGAAACTCCGCTTGATACTACAGAATCACAATTTAAATTTGATAAATAACATATTAACGATATGTATGTTTACTTTTCAATTTTAAATCTGTAATGCAAGAGTTAGCATACATTTTCTGTTTTTACCAAACAAGGAATNTTGCAATAATAGGGTTTAAACCAAAATTATCATTGGCATATCACAGGAAAAAATCACCTTTTACTATCAGTACTATACGACATTTCAAAGTAAATTAGTAGAGTTATACGGTTTACCATTAACTTCGCACGATTTAACATTTTGACACATTATAGCCTGGTTCGAATTAATCAACGAATACCAACAAAAACTAAGTAAATTTCTAACTACAGAACCAAAAACAAACGCGACTGCCAATTACAGTAAAGATAAAATAATTACTAACTTACACCGATTCATGCACACTAAAATTAGCAAAAAATGGTTGAAAATGTTTTGTTTTTATGTGACAACTAAAATACAAAAAAACATTCACGAAACAAGCGTTTTCTTCCAAAAAAATCGTGTTTACCCGTGACCTGATGTTAAGTTTATTCTTCTTTATTTGGGTCGATACCGAGCAAAAACTAATTATGTTGCGCAAAATAAACTGAATTGAAACTTTTCATGATTTAAACAATTTTAAATAATTTGCACAACGGTGTCCTGTAATTTTCCACTATTGGTCCACTATTTATTTGACTACGATTCAACAATACTCTGTCTGTGCCAGAGTGTGAACATCACGTTATGAAACCAAGTTTTGGTTACCAATTACTAAATCCGTATTTGAACGAATCCTATAAAAAACCAAAAACGTTTTGAGGTCCCTCTAAAATGGCTTTACGGACCCATAGTGTACCGCGAACCCCAATTTGAGAACCAAGTACAGCCATAAATGGATTATATGCTCCCCTAACATACTTGCAACTTAAAAATTGCAACTTAGTGGTGAATTTATTTCGCTTGGTGAAAGAAATTGTAGCGACACCTTTGCACTAAAACAAACTTACATCCGAGGGTGAGTTTGGGGCATTGGGAATCAGGACCGGGGCAAAACATTGGTGGAACCAGTCAGGGAGACCCGTATGAGGTAAAGAGTTATTAGAAGACTCTCATTGTATGCAATAAACGCCAGCAAGAAGTTTAATCGGACCGAAAACACAAACCTTTTTACAGCTGCCTCCCTGACTTTCTTGAGAAATTGGAATTTGGTTTAACGTGAAGCTTCCCCTATGCCGGTATCATATAAACATAAACCAACCACGATATCACTGCCAAAGAATTTTTACCGTTGGTGACAAACAATCAATTTTTTGTGGTTTTTCAATGGGTCTACTCGTGGCGCAAACTGCAAATTTCCTAGGGTTGGTTGCACAATACCGTACTTAACACAATAAAGCAACTCATAAATGAAGGAATAATTGTGTTTCCGTAATTGTGTTGTTTTCATACTAAAAAGCTGGGCTTGACCATTCACATTTAGCAATATGAGCACCTGTCTGAAGCGTGAAGAAAAGAACACCACAACTTTTATTGGTTTTTTCAAACCATAACAATGCCATTTACTGTGTCTGGACCTTCGAAATTCAAAAGAACAAATTTCCCCACACAAATGAAAGCTGTGAATGTTTTTAACAGTAATTCGTAGGCACATGCCTAGTTTTCAGAGAGGGCAATTTAAAATTGATTTTAATAGGAATTATACTCGGTTTAAGCTTAATATTGAATCACGTTTGTAATCAAAATATGTTAGTAAATTTTTAGCTTTGTACTGTGTAATGCCTTACATCACGCACATTGCAATATGGGCTAAAATGTTCTTGCCCTCTAATGACCTGTTAACCATGTAGCGCAACTTATGATGTTTATTGCTGTGCATTCTATTGAATGTGTGCAACGATTGAGCTGATTTTGTGGGTATGAGGGTTCCTTCTGCAAATGTACTTCATTCTTCTATATTCTTTAATCTCCTTTTTCAATTAAGTGGGTAATAAGGTGCAGTCAAAAAGAAATGCAGTTACTGCTGCGTGGCATCTTTTCGTAAATAATACCACCGCTTGGTGGCGTAACAACATTGTGCCAAAAGGTTTTCGTGCTTTGGATGTTTGCGCAACTACTGATGTTTGTAACAGAAAAACGCAGAAGTTTTGTTTTACCATAAGGAGCCTAGTTCAGCTTTAAAATGTCGATTCTCAGTATTAATTTGCTATCATTTTTTGCACAAGCCAATTTGAAACAATTGTTGATGTGCTTTGAAGGTATTAAGGATAATTTGAAAAAAAAGTGCCGAAATCAAAATTAAAAAAAACCAAATTTCTAGCATTTTTAGCACGTCTTTAAAAAGTTCTTGCAGTGAACATGAAACGAACAAACAACAAAACCCAATTAGCCCGTTTACATGGCCATTTAAAAAGTGGCTTTTGTAACATACTGTTGTAATCATGTTCTCACTAATCCAAAAAAAAACTTATCAACTTGTACATCGAAGAATGTCCCCGCTATAAGGTGCGTCTTACGTTCGTATAAAACAAACAGCTTGGCAACGAAGTATATGATTTCATAACAAAGTTTTCAAGCCATTGGCATGACTCGCCTATAACGTTTACTCGAGCATCAAGCTGTGATACTGAACATACAATGACGTTTTGCTTTTTGACATCTCATCTTGATTTCCCGCAACGTTATTGTTCCACAGAACGGCATCAGCATGCCTAAATCAACGTCCTGATTTGCAATGTAATTAGAAATCCACTCGCTCTCTGCGTTGTCACAACATCAACCTGGACGCCCTGCCTAAACCCGACAGACTGGTTCGTAACGCCCTGTAAGCACCTTGTTAAAAATCCAGCTTAGTCGCCCAAAGGGTGAATGAAAAGTAGGTAATGTCGTATAGCTGACTTCATTAGGAGTTTTCTATAAAGGTATCTTTGTGTGATGTATCGTCTAGACAAAAACCTGCCCATGACAGACTGTGGCATGGAGCGTAACGTTCAAGCAAAAGAGTTTAGTTTCTCTACCGTGACGACAAACGGCCGTGTCGGCCAAGTCCGTATTTTTTCGCCTCTTCTACGGTTACACTGCTTTGTGGAGGGTAACAACATTAGACGAAGGAAACTAGGGCATGAAAATAGTTACTTTGGAGAAATCATACCTGTGGAAACTGCGGGTACAATTAGCGAATTTGCATACTTCAGCTACGCTTTTATCGCAGACAGCTCAGATAAAATCTTTAGTAACAAGCGCCAAAGGCTAGATTTTTGGTCGCATGGTGATGTAGGCGAATGGGCGTACAGGTGTCTGGACTTAAAAGGATTAGCATATTTGCGAAAACAGATTTAGTTGCAAACCGTTTTCGATAATTATAATCGTTTTGATTTGTAACATTGTGCGTATTCAAGACCGCAGAAAGGTGTAAAGGACCGTTTTTATGTGTAAAAAACTTTGTGTCGTATTTGCGAGACATACAACTAAACAACGGTTAAGTTTCAAAGTCGACGCTTCGTCAGTGATCGAACAGTTATTGTCTGACGTAAGCATGTGACGTTTCTGGGTCACATAGCTGCGGGAATCGAACTCAATGGCAGCGTATGCTATGCATGGCACTTCTTGTTTCAACAGCGACGCTGTTCTGTCGAGTGCCTTTTACAGGGAAAACATTTCGTCTCCCTTCAATGGTGAGAGTTCGCAGTGAGGGTTTCCATCGGTTTCTCAGGCAGAAAACAGATTTGACTTTCGCCGTATTTGGCATACCCGCTGATGTCCCCGAAGACCGCTACACAAATACAGTATCATTGTTCAGCGCAACGGAAACCATGTGAATTTAAAACCATAAGTAACCTTTTACCGTCCAGCGCCGTTCCCGGCTGCGGTCGAGACGCAAGTTTTAGTTGACGACGATTATTTGCCGTAAATAAGTAAACGCGGTTACTGTCTCTATCCACAGAAAGTTAGTGGGGTCGGGTGACGCTTGTGGCGCAACCAAAGACGTTTCCTAAACGCAGTCAAGAATTAAAACATAACACTGAGAGTGGCTATAATGAGAAAAAGCTGCCCTTCTAACAGACAACATGTTTTTTTAGTAAAAGAATAGATAGTTTAGGCGATTTTATCTTCCGGCTCAGTCTAGCTATTGGCGATTTATATTTGGAGGTTTTTATGAAACAAAGGAGGTGGTCAAGTTGTATTTATTTTGAACTTGTGTATTAGAGTGTTTATTGTTGCAGAACTGCATAAATATAGATACGCAAATGTATGTAAAGCTGTCTAGTTAATTGCAGTAACGTTCTAAGTTGTACATCCGTTAGAAATACACTTGCTTCAGTACTAAGCGTTTTGAGTTGTAAGGCGATTTAACTGTGTTTTTGTTGCTTTTATTTAATCTTGGCAGTTTTTAAAAACAAATGTTTGCCTACGGATGTAGTACTAGGTCCTCGCGATCAGCATATGCAAACTGTGTGCAAGTTTTGCACTGTAAGTGATTAAAACAAAACGTACTGCGCTGTGCGATGGGAGATGCTTGGCGTTGTGAAGTTGATCGACCACTTGTGACATCAAGCCTCGTGTGAAACTTAACACCGAGCAGTCAGACTTTTACAGCCATGAAACTCGAAAGACACGCGATAACGAGGGAAGGTCCAAAGAATTTTGTTGGCTTCGTTGCACGTGAAGTTGTGGCTCAGAAAATCAGATTGAGCACGTTGCGACACAACGTCTGCCTCACGTTTTGCTTTGTATTCCTTTCTATGCTTGCGACGGCTGCTGCTCAACAAGACGTCGCATCAACTGTTTTCAACGTTAGTTTATCCGGAAATCAGTCTATCTGCAATGGTAGTCTGTCGTTCACTTCTACTTCCTCACAATCAGAAGTGGTTTTGTTTGACGCCAAGACTTCAACATCGCCTGTCCAATTTCGCTTGTCCAAGCGATACTACACAGTTCGGGCACCGTTCAGAGTTGTACTCTCCACAAAGGGGGCGAACAGTTCGTCGAATCCACTTATTAAAGCGTTCTTTATTCAAGCGCATAAAGGCAACACCACGGAACTCACCGGTAAATTTTCAACCCGTTTTTCGGACCCCGATGTGGATGTTCACACATGCGGAAACGACACGAGTTTTGACACAGCCACCGTCAACTATTCGAAGTTCAGGTAAATATAAAATAAAATTATGTTATTTGGTAATGCGTCGTCTTTTAAAAGTTTTTCAAACCTCTCTTTCATACAAACGTCAATTTCGTGCGAGGATTTAAAAGAATTTTGTCTATGTTAGTTATTTTTGTCAGTTGTAACAGGCGATTTTATGTGATTTTATCAGAGCACGTCAAGTTGTGACGTTGTATTGGCTTCCTGACGAGAATTCCACGTTTTCCGGCCTCGTCCGCTTCCATGCCAATGTGAGATTGTCAACGAATGAAACATGGAAGGGACTTTCGTCCTTCGAAGTAGTTCCTAAAGTAACAGGTATGAAAACACCGGCTTGTCTTGCATTACAATATGCGTTTGTGATTATATTTTGCCCTTGTAGCAATGTCATCGGGAATGGGTAATCCAAGTTCCTTAGCGTCAACCCAGCACAACTGCTGGGTTCGAATTTTCTAAGCTGGGCTTTCCTAAACGCAACCGTACATGCTTGAACGGCCGGCTGTTGTAAGAGCGTCAGGGAGAGGCGATTTTCCATTCGACACCGTAGTTTCTCTGTAAAGAAGCCTTAACTTCAGCCCAATAGTTCCGAACGGGTCTGTTTACGTTGGATTTATAATTGAACGCAATAAAAACGTTTACCAAACTCTCTGCAATGAATAGCAAACTTAAAAAAAAACATGTTTTAACCCAGAATGTGTGAGTGGAGACGGAGACGATTATCGTGGAACTGTCCACACCACTCTATCCGGACACGAATGTCAGCGATGGGATTCCAACATACCACACAACCATTACACGTAACTACAAAACATTCATATCAACGGGGCCCTAAGCCATTTGTTGCCAGTCTACAGAGGGACGCTTATACTTTACTTTTGTGTAAATTGCAAACTTTTTTGTTATTTTGGGGGTAGCACGCTTGTACGAATTTTACGCCTTCCAATCCCTAGGTGCTAGTGTCTCAAAGCTTGCTGGCTGGTGAACGCAACGGCGTTTTACTTGCAGGACGGGGGTTCAAATCCCAGTTCGTAATCTTTGATTTCTTAAACAATACTGCGTTAGAGCGTTTATCGAATCAAGAATCTGTTTTTATTTTACAGAACCTCAGAACGTTATCCCGATGACGACTTGGTGAGCAATTTTTGTCGGAACATGGACAACGATACTTCTCCGTGGTGCTACACAACGGATGCGACAAAACGATTTGAGAAGTGCATTATACCAATATGTAAGTCTTCTATGTTCGAATGTTACAAATGCTTGACTGAACCGAATTTCAAGAAAATTATTTAGCCGTTTTTTACAGTAAAAACTGAACTTGGATAACTTGACACATAAAAACTACCACAACGTAACGTCTCCTTGACATGTTGTTATTTCGAAGCTAAAAAACGACCTCCTGGAAAAAAACATTAGATTCGGTTGTGCATCACT
>QXVZ01023836.1:0-10639 GCA_008931825.1 Phallusia fumigata | reverse complement strand
CTTCTACTTTTTTCTGTTTAATAATGTGATATAAAAGATTGTTTTTTACTTCAAAAAAGTAATTGTACAAACAAAACCCAAATAAAGAGCTATTGTTTATCATCAAGGAATAGAAAAGTGTTTTGCTTTTTGATGAGTAGCCAGTCTGCAGAATATGGCAGTTCTCTGGCATGCAGGACCAAAATGTTCTGCGTGCAAAGCCAATTACACCATTTGCGACACAACATAAGTGACAAAGAAGAATAGCAGAACAATAAAATGTATTTGGTGAACATTTAAATGCAAATAACAACAAAAACAAGTAGAAAACCCTGCCAATCTAGACCCCTATGTCAAAAAACATCATGAATCAGTGTGAAAACACCCGCATTGCCAGAAATATAACAAGCTCTGCATTCAATTTGAGTTGTTATTCATCGATTGTTTTAGGTTATAACTTTCGCAAGCAAAGAAAAAAATCGGCATGCAGTAAAAAAAATTGGCGTGCAAAAAAAAAATTAATCAACACCTCGCGCGTGTAGCTTCCACACTCTGCAGACTGGGTGAGTAGGCCGTTAATGTAACAGCTTGCTGCCTGTCGGGTCTTAACTCCTATTTTTTTGCTGCTGTTGTGCTAAATGACCAGCTTAATTTTGTGTGACCAACGCAAGCTTGCTTATTTTATAGCATTTACTTCCTATCCTCTGTGGGTTAAATACGTTTGAGTAATCAAGTAACATACAGCTCAGTTAGTAAAACTATTAACCCCAGCTCTTTAGGCTTAAACTGGCACTGACTGCTTTGCCTATTCCAAAATAAGGCTTGAGCGTTATTTGTTTCCGAAATATTGCAATGTGGGCCAGTTTCACTCTTGTCTCACAGCTATACTACGTTTTGTTTTTAGGTTTTAGACTAACAACAGATGAGTTTCGACTTTTTTGGTTGTTGTTACAATACTTGTTTACAATCGTCAGTCATGAAGGAATACCAATTATAATTGCCAATGCCAAATGCCAACCCATTAAGCAAGTACCGCGGGTGAAGTGCAACCGACCGTAACGCCTAGCAGTTTATCCACTAATGGGGGTAAAGAACATAATATTCTATGGTAAGAGCAGAGATTCAGAAAAAAATACTTTATGGTAAGAGGTTGTTGGTAAAACGTTTGGTAGAACACATATATCACAACAACATAATTCTTCTAATTTAAAAACAGATATTTTATTACAGCAAAAAAATGGCAATTTTTCTACAAAAAAAGCAACTACGCGCCATTTTTCGCTTTCAAATAAATTGTGTTTATGTATGAGTTAAACTTTCCGACTCAAGGGCTTTGTTGTTGTTGATCATTGGCGTGAACTTTTTCCGCTCGAAACGTACTTCAGCAGCAATGTAACAAATTCCGCTAATAAATAACACCGAAAGAAGTGTGATGATCTTCACATTTACACAGAAAAATTGACTGAAGATATACATGAGTGCAGATCCGACGCCAGTAAGTAAACACATGCAGCTGTACGCAGCTTCTTCGCCTTTGTTTCGAAAATAATGCACATAAGTTGCTGCAAATAAACAACACGTTGACCCTCAAAAAATAGTTGTGGCATAGATAAAACAAAAAAATACCCACCAAGGACCAGGCATTGGCGTAGTCCATCAGATATTCCGAGAAGAACCAACAAAAGGTACGGGACCCAAACTTGATTTGGGTCGGGATACCAAAGCAACGAAAATAAAAGAGCGGCTCCGTCCAGCAGACAGGCTAGAGCCACAAAAAAGTTTCTACCAACTTTTGCGACGATGCGATTAAAAACAAAACTTGTCACGATCTCGGTAAACCCAAATGCAGACATAACTAAGCCAATCTAAATTTGGAACAAAATAAGAACCAATATTAAAACAACGGTATTCGTCATTGATTTGAACTAATTGGCATTAAAATACCTGAACCACACTGGAAAGGCAAGAAATATATGATCGCGTTATATCTCCAAATATAAATGCCGAGATCATTCCATGCCACAGGTTAAAAGGCACAAAAAGCAATTGCTGAATAACGGTCAAATGTCGCAGTGTAGCCAAGACACTTTTTCCGCACTCCTTACACTACAAAAATAACTGAATTAAAAACAAACATAATAGAGAACTTGGGCACGGTTGGTCAAAAAAGTGGATAACCAGAAAAAGTTTTTACGAAATGTGATACCCTTTTTATGAGTAAAAAGAAAAAAAATGTACGTGTGTATTAGATGATTACACAGAAACACGTATTTGTTACAAGAGGTGAAAGTTTATGTATTTAAGGCCTTATGCTATCTTTTTCAATGTTTTCTATGTAGGAAGATTTATTTCGCAACGATTTGAACGATTAAAGTTAACTGAAGCCTAGACTTGATCTGACCTCGGTTTTAGTAACATAGCAACATCAGATGACACTTTTTAGGATGGACCGGTGCATTGTTTTAAGCCAAACCCACAAAAATAACAGTACCCGGATGTTTTTCACTGCTATGCAAAATAAGGGCATGTTATACATCAACACTAATATGATATATTTTGCTCGGCCTGCCATTCTTTCCGTTTTAACCGGGTCACTCATTGTTTACGTATCCCGGCCGATCAATCAAAATGTCCCAGAATTTAACATTTTCAACAAATAGGCTTAGTTTTTTTGTTTGTTTAACTAGCACTTTTTTGGAACATTTTATAATGGCATTGTAACATCTCAAGAATAACCACTTTAACTATAAAAGTAATAAAAGTAGTATTGCGTCATAACAAAATGTAAACACAAACAAAGATCGACTTGGGTGCGCTTTCGTCCTGGTTAGATGTCTCGAAATACGGGAAGCCTATGTGAAGGAAACTTACATGTGTCGAGTTGTAGGTTTTCGCAACTGAAAAGTTGTTGGCAAAACTGCTACTCTGCACGTCAGTTAACTTCATCTCGGTGTCATTCGCCTCANAAGCCTATGTGAAGGAAACTTACATGTGTCGAGTTGTAGGTTTTCGCAACTGAAAAGTTGTTGGCAAAACTGCTACTCTGCACGTCAGTTAACTTCATCTCGGTGTCATTCGCCTCATCAGAAGCTAATTCCCAACGGTAACTACTGGGGTCGTGTAAGAGAAACGCGTGCATGCCAATTGCTATGAGCTGCAGAAAAGCAAATCCAAGAAAAAGCCAAATTCGGGTTTCCATACTATGAATCTGATACTTTTGCCAATCATTCGTGGTCATATCTTCTTTAAAGCTACATTGGTATGCGCCGCACAACTGCTGTGAGCTATTTTGAGTATTATTTGTTCCAAATGTGTAAGAAATCTCATTTCTACAGAATAAAATCGAATATTGCGTTACGGGAATCTGTGTAATGGGATGATGTTATTATGCCAACAAAATATTTCAAAACAAAAAGATACCTACCCTCCGGTTGCATTTGTTTCAGACTGACATATTCTTAAAATCACATAGGAAGTTAAATTTCCGAAGATCTGTTAATATAAAAAGTTACAAAAATGTGGTAAACTTTGCCCAAAGTTTTAAGTGAAACTTTTGTATCAAGAAGCGTAATAAGGTATTTATTTAAGACAGTCATTACCCTTGTACCAAATTTTAGAACTACCTTTATGGGCAAACGTTTTTAACGCAAACTTTGTTTGGTCAATCTGGGGGACACCAAAGTCAAAGCAAGGCTCGACATCTCCCAATCGCTTTAGACCACTTTCATGTCAAAAACATATGTTAATAGAAATCAATCAGTGCCGCATACATACCAGATAACCCGATTCGATCGAAAAGAAAAGGCCCGTAAATCGGCAAGTGTAATCCTCTTCAGTCCTTAAGGGCTTTGTGCGATGTTTCGTTGCTTCTGTGCGTTTGATGATAGCGTACTGCTTTCCGAAATGGCCAGCAAAAAGCGGAAAGCTGGACCAAGTTACAGCCTGTGCGATTCCGAGCAATACCGAAGCGGGAACAAGTGTCGCAAAACCTAAAATCACAACGTAATTGCTCGCTTAATAATGACGTAATTTATAGTCAACATTCCAAGCCATTAGCAAACACCAATATGTGCTGAGGTTCCAGTGTCACTGTTCAGCCGCTGTGTTAAATATTCTCCAATCGCTGGTTTTTGCTCTCACTGGTAAACACCAAAGCATTTTCACAGGCATAGGATAAAGAATAACAAAAGGAAACGTATGCTTACTTGGGTATATGTTTGCCAGAGTGTATCCCAAGTAGAAAACATCACCGACTAGAATGGACTTTTTAGGGCCAAAAACCTTGAGCATTGCCGACGTCACAAGTAAGTTCCATGCAACTGTTGTCCCATAGGCTACTGCCAAGGTAGTTGTTCCCAGTTCTGCTTCAATGTTGATAGATGACTGCAAACTTAGGACCCCGGCAAAGGCCGCAAACATACAAGCAGCCGAAGCCCCAAGGCAGTAGACTTGGCGGTGAATAAATATCTTTCTTGACCGAAAAACATCGTCATTCTCGCACTGCTCCATACCAAGTTTTACTGTACAACTCTGCAATAATGGTTTGCCCTGTAACAAGTTAATTCTGGCAAACAGTCTTCTGAAAACAAAAGCTTTGTTTAGACACACCGAACGCGCAGCGTACTTGTCGTGTATGTCACGCTCACAGCGGTTAACCTACTTCTCTGAGTGGCATGCAATGTCTGCTGATGTCGTTGCCAGGCGCACAGCACTATTATACTTCACAATATCACGAAAATACAACAGCGACGATGTTTTTAGATTCCAAAAAACCTCGATCCGCTTGCTATTTTTTCCACAGGCAAGTCGGTAGTAATTCAATAACTCAACGAGACGTTGTTTCCGGACGAATTCATGGAAAACTCTTTACTAAAGTGGCCCCAACGAATATAAACATTTTTGCCTAATGTAACTGTTTGCTTCACGTAATCNTGTGGTAAAACTTTGCCCAAAGTTTTAAGTGAAACTTTTGTGTCGAGGAGCGTAATAAGGTATTTATTTAAGACAGTCATTACCCTTGTACCAAATTTTAGAACTACCTTTAGGGGCAAACGTTTTTAACGCAAACTTTGTTGGGCCAATCTGGGGGACACCAAAGTCAAAGCAAGGCTCGACATCTCCCAATCACTTTAGTCCACTTTCATGTCAAAAACATATGTTTATAGAAATCAATCAGTGCCGCATACATACCAGATAACCCGATTCGATGGAAAAGAAAAGGCCCGTAAATCGACAAGTGTAATCCTCTTCAGTCCTTAAGGGCTTTGTGCGATGTTTTGCTTCTGTGCGTTTGATGATAGCGTACTGCTTTCCGAAATGGCCAGCAAAAAGCGGAAAGCTGGACCAAGTTACAGCCTGTGCGATTCCGAGCAATACCGAAGCGGGAACAAGTGTCGCAAAACCTAAAATCACAACGTAATTGCTCGCTTAATAATGACGTAATTTATAGTCAACATTCCAAGCCATTAGCAAACACCAATATGTGCTGAGGTTCCAGTGTCACTGTTCAGCCGCTGTGTTAAATATTCTCCAATCGCTGGTTTTTGCTCTCACTGGTAAACACCAAAGCATTTTCACAGGCATAGGATAAAGAATAACAAAAGGAAACGTATGCTTACTTGGGTATATGTTTGCCAGAGTGTATCCCAAGTAGAAAACATCACCGACTAGAATGGACTTTTTAGGGCCAAAAACCTTGAGCATTGCCGACGTCACAAGTAAGTTCCATGCAACTGTTGTCCCATAGGCTACTGCCAAGGTAGTTGTTCCCAGTTCTGCTTCAATGTTGATAGATGACTGCAAACTTAGGACCCCGGCAAAGGCCGCAAACATACAAGCAGCCGAAGCCCCAAGGCAGTAGACTTGGCGGTGAATAAATATCTTTCTTGACCGAAAAACATCGTCATTCTCGCACTGCTCCATACCAAGTTTTACTGTACAACTCTGCAATAATGGTTTGCCCTGTAACAAGTTAATTCTGGCAAACAGTCTTCTGAAAACAAAAGCTTTGTTTAGACACACCGAACGCGCAGTGTACTTGTCGTGTATGTCACGCTCACAGCGGTTAACCTACTTCTCTGAGTGGCATGCAATGTCTGCTGATGTCGTTGCCAGGCGCACAGCACTATTATACTTCACAATATCACGAAAATACAACAGCGACGATGTTTTTAGATTCCAAAAAACCTCGATCCGCTTGCTATTTTTTCCACAGGCAAGTCGGTAGTAATTCAATAACTCAACGAGACGTTGTTTCCGGACGAATTCATGGAAAACTCTTTACTAAAGTGGCCCCAACGAATATAAACATTTTTGCCTAATGTAACTGTTTGCTTCACGTAATCGGTACGACCCAATTTGAATAATTTCCTGTTTAGATATGCTTTTTTGTGTAACTGGAGTTTATGCTTCAGTAACGATGACGATCCGTCATACAGTGTATTGTATTACATTTCGTTTCTGCCCGCGAAATCGTAAACAATAGAATAAAACATTTCACTAACGGCACAGAAACATAAATGCCTTGATCAACCCACTCGAACGTTACGCAATATGGGTGTAGTTTTACCGCGCCAGAGATTTTGAATATCAACACAGTGAAAACACAATATCTCTGGTGTCCAACCGGTTATTACCTGTGAGAAGTCTGTAAAAAGCAGTGCAGAGTAATTTTTTGGTCTGTGGGATTTTTTGCATCTTTTGTGTTTTAGTCTGTTTTAGAATTTGTACAAAACGAAGCAAACCAAAAAGTTTGACCCTTCGTCTTGTCCTCGACCCCGTATCTGTCAATGGTGTTAAACAAGAAGCAAACTTAAACTGCACTGCTCGAATCCAGTAAAACCGGTAGAATAATCGTATTAGGAACCAAAATTACTCAACAACGTGGCAATGAGGAGTCCAGTTTGTCGCAAAAACAATACATACATACAGACCTTGTTTCGCTGGTCGAAGATAAAAAAATAAGGCAAGCAGACTTATTAAGCCGGTTATGCACGGCTAGCATGAGTAACATTTTTCATTTTTAATCGCGTTTGTATTAAGCCGGTGTATTTATTAAAAAACTTTATTTAATTGGAACGGTTACCTGCACACGACCGCACAATGCCTTTTGAGTGACAGTGTAGGTGCAATAGGCCTTTCTTTTATTCATTTACTGTGCTTAGAATTTTAAGGCCCAAATCTCAGTTTGGAAATAAACTATTTTAAAAATCCGAGCAAGGTTTTTTCAGACAAAGATCTAGGACACTAGGGGAACCCTCTTGGTAGTTTAATTGGGTGAAGAGTCTTCGTTCAATCTTTGACTGAAAACGTGATTTTAGTAAAGCGTCTCTTGTTTTACGTTTTTGTCAAGCTTCCTGGAAGGCAACGGAAACGATGTATTTATTTGTTGCAAACACTTGTAAAATCGTGTCAGTTCAATGTACTCTGTTATGTCTGAGTGTCAACATATAGCAGCGACTACCACGTAAATTGGCGTGCCGCATCCGGTATTCCAGATATTTAACAGAAAGCACCAGAGAGATCATACTCAATTTAGGCAAAGATAGAAACATACGGAAAAATTCCCCGGCTATTTATATTAATCCCGACAACGAATAAACTATGGCGACCTTTATACACCCTTCGTCGCTTAGTATTCTGAACCCTACAGACCTACCAGCGGGAAATGTTTTGTAGGTCGACGTCTAAAGTTTATGACTTTATACACATTGCATCATGTACGATAATCAGTTTTACGTTGAAAACACTTTGATGTCCTATCGCATCAACTTGATAATGAATATCTTCGAGTTAGTCTATGTTTTGCTTTGTTGCACAGTGGTACACTCTTTCTCCTTAATGACACTTGGGCGGGACTTTTAATTCAGTGGTTCCCAACCTTTTCTAACGGGTGACCCCCTATAAAGACTTAAACTATCTTGCGACCCGACCAACCATTTTTTTTCTGTACAACAAATTGCTTTTTACAGTATATCATTTATTTGCATTCACTTTTGCTCCATAAAACGGCTGGCTTTGCAACTTCATGGCCTTAATCTAAGAATTTCATTGTTGATGACAATATTTGCTGTAACGTTTCAATGACAACGCCTGCGCAGTTAGCTATGGGCACATAGTATAGAGTTGGAGCATGTTGTGCGTACTTAGATTGATATATCACATCGAGCACACAACAAAATACAATTTAGAAGGGGTGCGGTTGGTATTAGTTCCGAACAAACATAAAAGACAATTCAGTCTGATATTTGTATGAGAACAATTTAAAAGCATGTCCTAACTAACCCATGAAACTCATGGTTTACTTATACTAACAATGCCGAAAATTATAACATCTCAACAAAATGAACATTTGCAGCGGCAACAGTGCCGCGCGCCACCTAGCGGCAAACCAAATCAGACCAAATTGGACACGACAGGCGTCACCATTAAACTAGGTCGATTGTGTTTTCCACAATATTCCAGAAAAGCCAATTAGAGAGACATATTATTGCAACACACGTCGCAACCTAAACTAGGTCGCCTGTTTCTTCCACAATATTTTAGAAAAAAGCTAGCACCTGTATATAAACCGCTCCACTTCCGGCCACACGTTATTCGTGCTAANACGCCTGTGCAGTTAGCTATGGGCACATAGTATAGAGTTGGAGCATGTTGTGCGTACTTAGATTGATATATCACATCGAGCACACAACAAAATACAATTTAGAAGGGGTGCGGTTGGTATTAGTTCCGAACAAACATAAAAGACGATTCAGTCTGATATTTGTATGAGAACTATTTAAAAGCATGTCCTAACTAACCCATGAAACTCATGGTTTACTTATACTAACAATGCCGAAAATTATAACATCTCAACAAAATGAACATTTGCAGCGGCAACAGTGCCGCGCGCCACCTAGCGGCAAACCAAATCAGACCAAATTGGACACGACAGGCGTCACCATTAAACTAGGTCGATTGTGTTTTCCACAATATTCCAGAAAAGCCAATTAGAGAGACATATTATTGCAACACACGTCGCAACCTAAACTAGGTCGCCTGTTTCTTCCACAATATTTTAGAAAAAAGCTAGCACCTGTATATAAACCGCTCCACTTCCGGCCACACGTTATTCGTGCTAAAAACTTAGGTGCCAGCTAGATAGACCAGAAAACGAGGAAGCCAGGCTGTGACATTTAGATAGGCGAAATAACATGGAAGCTGGGCTGCGACAATCTGTCAGGCGACTGTAAATAGTTAGAGTTTAGAGTTAGTTAAAATACCGCATTGTCGACGTACAAGTTATTCAGGAAACATTATTTGTTCTATGTATAAGCCCGTAGAGACCTGTCAAGCAATAAATAGGTTGTAAGTTAGAATATAAGCGATTTAATTAGATATGACCCACAATAGGGGTTGGCAATCAGTTTTCACGTTGTTAGTCTACTTGTATAGAAATTACTAATGACTGTTATTGTTTTCATGAAATTCTATTGGAATAAGGATTTTTTATTTGAACAAACGGTAATTAATTTTAATTAAATACTGGAAATATTCCTATGCTGAAATCTTAATAAACCAACGATGTAACAAACGGAGTCAACGTGTGATTTGGAATCCCGGAGATTCACCTTCGAGGTTCTCGATTAAGACAGCAGTCAAGATTATAGCACATTATAACACCACATACTAATTGAATATTTAACCGACTTGGATGGCAGCATCTTGAAGAACTCACTCGANTTAACCGACTTGGATGGCAGCATCTTGAAGAACTCACTCGATCGCACCTACCCACTCGCACACATGCACGTGCACACCTCTGAGGCACACGTTGGTGCACAACACTTCAAATCAGTTCCCCGCAAAACAGGTTAAGATTTGCCATATCCAATCATACTTTTCACAGTGGTGTTGTACTTTGACGAAGATTATCGCGAACAATATTGGAACGCTCAACCAACTCCAATTTAAGATCCACTCAGCGATGGCGTAGCCAGCCCAAAATTTTGAGGGGGGCCAAGTAACCCAACCTATAGGTAATGCTTAGGGGTTTTTATCAGGAGTAGCCTACTTCAATGAAGAATTTTAAAATTTGGGGGGGCCATGGCCCCTTTCGAACCCCCATGGCTACGCCCCTGTGCAAGCCTGCAATATTGTAGTCGCAATTAAATGACATTGACGCAGAGGGCCGTGTGACTTCTGTGTACGTTTCCGCTTACATTCACAAACTATAAACACGTGCATATGCCTTCAGCTATTTTTTGTTTATCCTACGTACCCTTACGCCTTTGTACAAAAACATTACAACCCGTTGCTTCGCCAACTGATATTACAAAACGTGTATATGTTGAATTTTTTTCGTTTATCTATTATTACGTTCTTAAGTGCAATAGTAACCTCGATCCGCATTTTATTGCTGTCTTCGAAGTGAATATTAATTTTTTGTGTGCAATATTTATACACAGCACTGCAGTAAGAAACACCTGGGCCATCCTTTCTATCAAACTTTCGAAAGAAAGAAAATCTTACAGAACACCCATCGCAAGCCGCACACGAGGGGCAACAAGGACCATAATGTCACAAACAAAAACACCCACAAAGGTCTTGGTCATTAATGGGCGGGACAGAGAAACAGCTAATCGTTTGCTTACCCCGGGAGGTGATCAACAAATACAAA
>QXVZ01023829.1:0-11654 GCA_008931825.1 Phallusia fumigata | reverse complement strand
ATTGTGGTGCTATAATTGATGTGTGTTTTACCCAAAAGCCTCAGCAGTTGCCCCACTAGCCCCCTAAAATGGGTTAAATTGTACCATGCAATTATTCTACAACTTTCCTTGTGTGGGGACCCATGCGTTTCTGCCTGCAGAAACAATCATGTTATAAAAAGCTTAGGTAACTATGGGACCCAATGTGAAATGACATGGTAAATATATATGCATTTGTAAATGGGGTAATAGTGTATACGGAATGGCAATATGGTGAACGCCACCCTTCTAGTTTCATTTTATTTTTGCTCAGCCGCGCTTTTAAGAAATTATTTTGATGGAAAGGCACAACACATAACAGGAGTATTTTCAAGAGGTTGGCTTATTTACAGCATCAGGGAAAAGTTGTCGTTGTACCTTTTGGGTAGAGCTGGGGCAAAAAATAGTAGTTGCCCTTCGATGCAATGTCTTTCACTTATATCTGTTTTTACATCCTTAGCACCTAACTAAAGTGACAGCGCAGCTGATATTTTTTGGATGTTAAGATTTAGTGAAAAGCATGGGGGTACTTGAAGTGAATGAACAGTGTTTATTGTTATTTTTTACTTACACTCCTGCATATCATTAACTTTTAAGCGAAATTCATTTTAATAGTGTTCTTAGTATTTGACCGATATTTGACGAATTTGACAATTTGACGGTCAATTGACCAGATTTTTTTTGACCGGTCAAATACCCAACCCTAAATATCTGTTTCGATTGAACCCATTAGCCCCAAGGGTTACCCTGCTAGTCCCCTACAAACTGTACACAGTTTGTAGAACATGCCATTATGGTGCATCGAATTAATAATTTGACTCCATAGCCCCAGTGGTTACCCCACTAGCCCCCTAAAATGGGTCACATTTTTAAACAATGTTGCAATTTGTTGAAATTTCCACAGTTTATAGAACATACCATTGTGATGCACTGATTTCTTTGTTTGGCCCCATTACCCCACCAGTTACCCTGCTAGTCCCCTAAAATGGGTCAAAATATTGAAGAATGTCTGATTTAGATGAAATTTACAGTCTGTAGAACATGCCATTGTGGTGGATCGAATTAATAATTTGACACCATAGACCCAATGGTTACCCCCGCTAGCCCCCTAAATTGGGTCAAATTATTAAACAATGTTCAAATTAGATGAAATTTACACAGTTTGTAAAACATGTCATTGTGGTGCAACGATTTCTTTGTTTGACCCCATAACATCATCAGTTACCCTGCTAGCCTGAAAAATGGGTCAAATTATTAAACAATGTCCGAATTAGATGAAACTTTTACGGTTTGTAAAACATGCCATTTTAGTGCACTGATTGCTTTGTTTATACCTATAGCCTGGACATGTATCCAGAAAAACGCACAATGTAGAACTTTGCAGGTGTGGGGACCCATCCCTTTCTGCCAGCAAAAACAATTATGTCATAAATAGCGCAGGTAATAAGACCCAATGTAAAACAATGTGGGGAAAAATCCTCTTTTAATATTGGGTAATAGTTTATGTAGAATGTCTATATATGGTAAGCCACCCTAGTTTCTGCTAATTATGGATCCCCTTCCATTAAGGAGACACATATTGTTTTTACTGTTTTTTTCTTTATTTCTTTTTCTGTCAAACACAAGTTTGTTCCCATGTTTTGGTCAAAAAGGATTTGTTGAAATTTTCGCACATGATATAGATGGGTATCTGAAGTTGTGCACTGGCAATTTTTTATCCCGGTTTACCCACAAGCCCCCAAAACGTTATATTTTTAAAACAACAATATTTAACAAAGTAATTTTTGAACTGTTTATTACTGACCAACGTGAAAGGGTAGCAGACTAACAAGTTTGGAAAGCCCTGTTGTATCCAATAAAATTTCACAATTGCCACTATGGGTGTCACAATGCAAAAGTCTCAGGGAAAGTGTGCCGCAAACATAAATGGCTGGAAATCACTGCCCTTGTGGTGGCCATGTAGCCCCTCCAATGGTGAAGTTTTTTTTAAATGTGTAAATAAAAAAACACTTAAATTTGGGTCATTGTGATTTGGTTTTTTATTTGCTTAACCCTAAAGCCCAATCCACTACACTACTAATCACCAAATTTACTAAAATTATTGAACATTGTCTGAAGTTAATGAAATTTGGGCAGTTTGGAGAACTTCCCATCATGATGCCTTTGTTTGCTTTGTTTAGCCCGATAGCCCCAGTGCCCACCCCACTAGCCCCTTGAATGGGTCAAATTACTAAAATATGTCAGAATTTGGTGAAATCCGGACAGGTTGTGTAACATATCATTGTAGTGCATTAATTGCTTTTTTTCTAATGGCCCCAGCAGTTACCCATTATCCCCCTAAAATGGGTTAGATTGGTAAACTAGGTCAGGTAAAATTAAGACAGTTTGCACCAAAGTTTGCAATAATTACCAATTCTTTTATTAAATGAAATAAGTTGCATAAAATTATTTACAAATATCAGCCCTACAATCAATAAAAAGCTTGTTAACTGTGGGGGTAAGTGTAAAATAAAGTACTGAATATACATTGGTTTTTAAATGGTCATCATGGTGCAAAATGGCAATGTGTCATAGTGGTGCAAAAATTGATAGGTCATAGTGTGTATAAAATGGCAGTGTGGTGAAAGCCAACCTTCTAGTTTAGTTTGACATCTTCCCTGCAAACTTGACCTTGCATGAATTATAACACTCCTACTTAAGTTTTGGGGCTGTTATTATAAAAGCCCAACTCAGAATGAGGTAAATAAAACTTGGTTATAAAGTTCATTGTTGAGTTTAAAACTTTTAGGTACAGTGACCGAGAATTGGATTTGGAAATAACTGGACAACATTTAGATCCTCTCACAACAAAGATAACAGATACTCAGCGTGTGGTGAATGAATTTCGCTTTTATTTGAAAAAGAACAATGGGAAGGGTTGGAATCTTGACATGATACGAATACACCTTACATCCACATCTAAAGAAATGATTGTTGACAAGTGTGTGGTAATCAGCAATAACTGTTTCCAAGGTATTTGGTTCATTTTTAACCATAATCCAGAACGACAAATAAGGCCCATCCAAATTACTGCAAATATAACACATGCATGATAGATAGGCATCTAAAGTTATGCACTGACAACTTTTTACAATAATTATGAGTCCCCTTCCTGAGGGGACACATATTGTTTTCACTCTGTTTGTTTTTTCTTTTTCTACCCTGCAGCTTGTCCACGCACTTTTGATATGAAATATTTGATGGATTTGGATGAAACTTCAACAGCTGGTAGATATGGTCAAGGCGGTGTGTTGTGTTCGATTGACTCCTTAACCCCAAGGGTTACTCCGCTAACCCCCAAAAGGGTTAAATATTTCAGTTTCTACTTAGTTATACTGTCATTTCTGTCATTTTATAAAATAATTTATAGAGTTAAAAAAATATCTGCTACTGTTCTGAACAAATATTTACAGTACCCTATAACTATTCTACAACTTATGGGATTTTAAATTTTGTTCTAAATCTAAATCTAAATATGCCTTTAAAAAAACTGTATGTTATTTAATTCCAAGGAAATTAGGGACTCAATGATATGCAGGGATTGAATATATATCCATTGTAAAAACAGAAAATGGCAAAAATTGGAAAACATAGTTTAATACCGTACAAAAATAATTAAAATCACACTTTAACAACATAGTACGTTGAGTTGGTTCTATTTTGCTTGGTAAAAGAAATTGTAGCGACACAATTGCACTAAAACAATCACCAAGCCGACATAGCTGTGTGACATAAAAACATGGATTAAAGTGCAAAAAAGTGAACGGTACAATTTAGTGCAAACATTTACCTGGCAGCTACACAGTATTTAACTGCTGAAGTTTCTGTTGTATTAATAATTTTTTAACAACATAAAAATGAAAAATCTGGGAACATAAAAATTCATGTTTAGAACAACAAAATGTAATTTAGATGTATGTGTGGAAAAGTCTGCATTAATGGATTCTGGTTATGGATCTAAAATGCCCAGTAAGGCATTTACTAAAGAAAGAACACCCTTCGAAACAGGTTAGGTTACATAGTACAAGTTTAACATTTTTTTAAATATTAGTAAATATTTTTTTCCACATTTTATGCAATGATTTTTGAAACGAAAATTTCAATAAATACATATATATTACCCTTTCTTTGTAGATGCATCTGGCTTTCATTCTTCTGCTGGTGTGGATTCCATTGATGCTTTTTTTGCTGAACTGTATAAGGTAAGAAATACTGTCTTCTTTTAAAAAGTTTTATTTAAAAAAAAGTTTTACAAAATTAAAAATGCATCTTCAACACCTTTTAGTATAGTGTTGCTAAGTTTAAATGTTGTCTTGTGACACGAAAAAGTTGTGTTATATACACATTATAGTTTGTAACAGTTGTGACCTCCAACAGAATATGGTTTAGAGAACAAAGTCACAAAAATAATTTTTGTAAAATAAACATGCAATTGTAATAGGATGATATGTGTGCATCAGCAAAAGTTGGTGAAGATGGTGCAATATTTGAGGTTGGAAGCTGCAAAGTTATTATCCCCCCTAATGCTTTAGAAAGTGATGTTGAAATTGACATTTCTACATTTTACCAAGAGGCAGATGATGTTGTAAGTAACTTGTTGTGCTTCGTCTTTAACTTAATGATATTGCGGCAAATAAGACACAATGAGTTTCTGGTCTAAATTAGGTTGCAATTAGCTGGTGTATAATTGTACCTAAAATTAAAAAAAATTGTTAGAGTATGAACCATTGCAAAGGGGTTTGTTGTTCTTAGATACGAGTGACACCTTTGCTGCAATGCAAACCACATGGAATGAAATTTGCAAAAAAAATCAAAATTGTTCTTTCAACTTTTTACCGTGCTGCTGAACAAGATGCACTGCTAGTGAAAGTAGGTTGTGCAGTGGCTATGTGGTGAATGTGAAGAGCAAGAGTTTGCAAATATGATGTAAATTTTTATTTATGATATTGATTTGAAGGTTCGGAGAGCAAAAGATGAATTCTCAGGTTTTGAGACAATTGGAAAAGATTTGCTTCATCATGAAACTCAAAGTTTTGAATTTTTAACCGACCAATTTTCATGGTATGTACAATGTCAATCAAATTTTTGGGTTTTAACAAAATTACTAATGCTAATGTTGTATAGGCTTGATTCCGTACTTTTTGATGGAAGCAAAATAATAAATTCGTTGAGGGAAAAAGTATTGATATTTGGTGTGACTCCTGACCCAGCAGATGCACCAGTGGAAATTACTTCTTGTGTGTTGGTTTGCCACAACCAAGAATCAGCAAAGGAGCTCAACAACATGAACAAACTGTTGGAAACTACCTTTCTCCTCAAGTAATCAACAGATTTCATTTTTAGATGTACAGTGTGTAAGAGTAGACCCTGCCCTGGCAAATGCAGAACCCATTATGCCCCCTATATTCAATAAGTAGCATAAATCTGCATTATGGCAAGTTTATTTTCGGGGGTTTACCAGTTGCGTTAATGGCAAACAGCGTTAAAAATTTGTGAAAACAATTTTTGCATGTGTTGTATGTCTTATATTCTTACATTCAATGAAAAGTCAACAAAGTAAGTTAGTCCTTTTTCTGTGGAATTGTTCCTATTATTGAATCAAGAAAAAGGCATTCAAACTGGCACAAATTATAGATAGGTATCTGAAGTTATGTGCTGTAATGTTTGAATATAGTTGTCCTATTGGTTTAAATCATGCATTTGACACAAAGGATATCATCTGCATAATGTTAGAAATGATTTGGTTGAACATTTTCACAAATATATACTTTTCTTTCTGAAATATATATACACCTTTCTTCTGTTGAAATTTTTCATTCCAAATCTGAAACTATTTGGCCTTTAGTTTTCAAGAGTATTTGTAACAGTGCTTGCTCCACATGTCTCTGTAAATTGATCCTTTGACTTTTTCCCTAAAAATTGCCCCCACATGGCCTTCGGGTTATAGGACTTAAATAAAATGTCATTTGTTGGCACCAACTCAGTCAGTTTGGTATTTCTTGATAGTTAATTTCCTTGACCATACGTTTTTTTTTCAGATATGAGGAACAAGAATTACAATTACAATTAACTGGTGAACATGTAGATCCTCCCACAGCGACAATAAGAGATGCACGGTGTGAGAGGGATGAAACTCATTTTCGTTTGAAAAAAAACAATGATGAAGGTTGGATTAGCGATGATTTGGAAATATGCCTAAAATCCAGTGCATCTCAAGAAATATTACTTCAAAAGATGCTACCAATTACCAAAGCAAATCGAGGTATTTTGGTTCATTTTAACCCATAACTCTAGATGACCGTCTAATGATGTATTTTTTACAGCACCGCGTCCACAAACTCAAACCAGCATTAGTCACAGTACTCTTCACAGGCCTAACTTTTCTGCTAGTCCAAGACCCACAGAGGGAGCTATGAATCACTTCTGGTTCCAGTGTACTCTGTTGTAAAGTAAGCACAATTCCATTTACCACCGTTTGTTGTTAATTTGGTGACTTGTTTATGTACAAGCATTTGCAGTTCTATCACATGCAGGGAATTCACCCACAACTTAACACTATGGGCTGCAGGTTTTCCTCCTGAAAATATGAAAAAAGGAATGTTTTTGTTGTTGCGAAATTTTCAACATAGAGTAAACTGCAGTTTGTTTGGCTTTCATTCACAATGCCTGTCTTTTGCACTTGTTTTTTTTTTGCCTTAATCACTACAACAAAATTACAGTTTGTAAAACATTTCTAACCAACATGCTGATCAATTATGTTTGTCTTTTTCAAACAGTTTTTGTACATTACCAATGTGAAGCAACTGTTTTCGCACATTAGTTGTATATTTTATACATTATACTCTGAGACTATTTTCTTTTACTGTCCAATTTTAAACCCCAAGCCTGGAAATGAAAAACATTCTGTGCCTTCTTAATACTTGTATGTTTTGTGGCGTTCTTTATTGTGTGTTTTCTTCCTATTTAGATTTTACCTAGTAAGTATTCCTTTTAACAACTTTATTACACTATAGTAGTATACTATAATTTTTTCCTCACAAACATAGTCCATAATACATACTCTTGTCACTTACCTTGCTCTCTAGCGACACACGCAAAACCATCCCACAGGGCTCCTTCTGTGGTTTCCCATAAAGGATTCATAATGATGTTGAATCCTTGGTACTTATAATGACGGTGTAGCTGCAGCGCGTTCTACCTTGATCCACCAATTGTGCCTCCATTATTTTCGCGCCCCATAACATCTCAACGTTGCGCAGCTATTTCCGGCCTGGTGATTGTTTTGGCTGCATTGGGTCGCTATGTTTTCTTTCACCAAGCACAATGAACTTAACTCAAGTAATTTAAATACATGGCTTCTGGTATTGTATATTTGGTATGCTATTAGGTTTGGTTTTCAAACAAAATAGATAAATAACTATGTGTGACAAACTGTAAACAACTTTTTTAGCAAATTGCACTTTTTTGATATCTTACCAATGTTTTTGCTGTACTTTATTCATATGTTTTATACAATGTTTTCTGTGCATGCTTTCATGTGCTATACTGTCTTTTTTTCTTCAATGCTTGTTTAATGATCTTTTTCAAAGGGTTAAAACTGTTGCACTGTGAAAATTGTGCAGTTTATTGTAAAAAGGAAATTTAAACTAATTCTGGATTTACATTTTTACCTGAAGTTTACAGCAAGGTGCATACTCATTTTTGTCGTACAAGCTAAATGCTCATATAAAATCCATATTATATCATGGTTTTGCCAAAGCTTGAGATAAAAGTAGTCAATGTGCAAACTGCAAAGCCAAAAACACTTCTAAACATGTAATATTTTTACTTCCTGGTTGATTTGGATGTCTCGCCACTCTGGCCATGTGATTTTATAGTACTTTGCTTGCTGTGTTGTGATTTTTCGCATCCACAGTTTTGCTTATTTGCCGTAAAAGCCGTAGCCCAGCTGTAATTTAGTGTTAGACACATTGCTTTACATGCATTGCTTGCCTTTGTTGTTTCCCCTTTTTTTAAAAGATAACAAATAAAATATCTGTAGTGAGCACCTATGTGAGGTCTTGTTTGAGCTAGAAAGAAAATTTTCGGCAGTTATACAAGCAGTGTAACAGGAGAGATAGGCCGCGACATTTAGATAGACGACTTTAAATAGTTGAGACGTGAACGCTGCCAAAGCTGGATATCTCTGTCAAGATGCCCTAAGCTAGACAGTAATCGGTTATACTGTAAATGAAAAAAATTTGGATCTCACTTTTGAAGATAAGGAAACAGCGGCCGCTTCGCGGGTTTGTGAACGTCCATCTCCCGCCGCGGTAGTACTGCAGGGCCAACCATAGTTTTCGTTTCTTTAGGGACGTCATGCTCTGGCATTAGCCAGGTAGGAACAAATTATTAGCTGACCAGCATAGGTTGGACTTTAGCGCAAAAGCGTAACGGGCTGAGCCAAGCCGTAACTTTAAGTTTTTTTATGTTATTAATCTATGTCCACATTACTTAATACTCAGTGTTATCGTTTTTTAAGTCATTGAATCTTAACACACGAACGATGAGACAGACGGACAAACGTATGATTAGAAATGCCACAGACTCACCTTCGAGGTTTCCAAGACAACTGTCAGGATTATTAGCATCTTAATGACACTAGAATACATTCTCGAAATAAATAGCACAAATTTCACGATAATAATATTAAAAACTATGACAAAATTAATAAAATTCCAGAACAAAATCATTGAACTGTTTTAAATGCCCAAGGTCTAGGCCCAAGAACGTGTAGAGTTTTGCGTGTCGAGAATATTGCATCTGTGCGACCATATCACACCTCCGTATTTCATCGCTTCAACTTGTCGTCAATCGATGGTATCATGTTTAACACCTTGATACGTCATTGTCACTTTACCACTATATATTCACGTACGTTGTGACACACAATCATTCTATTCTATTCCATTCCTTCCATGTCATTTTCGCATTTCGATTCCATTGGAATCATTCCAACCCAATGGAATACTTTCCTTCGTTCGGAATCGGAAACGATAATACAAGACTCTCCGAAACGGTTCCTGCGTCAAGCTGGTCTCAGACAGACACACAGACAGACAACACCAAGGGTTGAGCGACAGAAGCAGAAGCGAACGGTAACTAATAACAAGCACAACGTCACGCCCAAATCACGGATTCGACAAACTTACAAATTATCATTTTTTCGTACATTTTTGTTGTTGATGACTGATGTCTTTTAGTGTAAAGGATTTGAAATATAATGTAATTTGATAAACACAAGATACCTTCACTCCAAACCAACATGATGGCTCCGTTTTAGGCCGATAGCGCCTTTTTCGAGCCATATTACAGGAGAACAAAAAAATTTTTAACATTGCCAAGGCAATCTTTTTTGTTTATAATCGACAATTTTTTTTTTAAATTAGGCCATCAAAAAAAAGTGTTTTCTACACTGTAATTTTATGTTTGTTTAAAACATTGACACCCGTTTTAAAAAAACATGGTTAATAATGCGTGGTTATCAACACAATGCCACACCAAGTGACGTCATCGTCGAGATGGTAATTAGGGTTTCCCCACTTATAACCTTGTGTTGACAATATTTCCCATGCAAATATTTTTGCAATGGTAAAAACTCACACTAAATTCAAATGTTTTTCGAACACACTGTATTCCGTAACCTAACCAACTGTGAAACTAATCTTACCGTGACCAGGTTTCTCATTTTTCGAGAGAAGAGGAACCGAATAGTGTCTTCTTTGTGTGGCACAATACAAGTTTTATAAAATTTACACAGCATTCTGGACAGCCAGCACAACTAAAAATATTTCAAACAAGTTTGTGTCGAAATTTACAAATGAAGAAGTAGTATTTGACAGTGTCAGAGTAACACCTGTTTTAATTTTTTTAAGTTGTGGGAGTTTCTCATTTGCCATCGGTATATGGATGCAAAGTCTATCTGTTATGTAAAACAAAAATAATAGTATGCTGTGGTGAACGTACTAATGTGAATATGTCGAAAACAAGGTATTTATACTGGAATACATAATGTTCACAATGTTAGGCAAATTTTGTAAGTTAGTTCTGAATGGCTATTATAATTATTGTGTGTCCAATGGCAGAAGGCAGAACAACAGTACATATACCGCTAAACAAAATGTTGCAGGCTAAACAAAGGGGTTAATTGTCCCATAACGTGCCTGCAAAGCCCATACTACATTTAAAGTAATACAGAAGTTGGTAATGAATTAGAAAGTTTGTTAGAAAACTAAAAATTTTCTAATGTAAGGAAGGTAATTGCACACACATTCCAAAGGAAACTATTTGTGTTCAGTGAACCATCATCAGTTTCTGCTGATGAAGCAGCTAAACGAATAATGGAAGAAATGGAAAAAGAGGTGAGACGATCAAATTGGCCCGAGTATTTGAGAAAACTTGGGTTTTCAGACAGCACAGTTGAACACTACCTTCATAATCACCATATCCACTTGAATCCATACTGGATCAATTTGAAAGGTAATTTTACCTCTATATATATTTGTAATGCAGTAAAGTTCAGTTAATCTAGATTTGACTGGACCAACAAAATCATCCAAATTAGGCGAAAATCCAGTTTAACTGAACATATTTGTTTCAGCCCTGATGTTAGATAGATATTGGATAAGAAAAAATCAACCAAATTTAATACATTACCAACCCAATGTTAATGGAATTTCTTATAATACGAACTAAAGAATATATATGTGAAACAAATTTATTGGTTTAGTATAACCTTACACACTGAATACTCAAAAAGCAATGAACGACAAACATCTGTAACATCATACCCGAAGTGGTTAGTCAGCTGGGTGATTACGATGTTACAAATGTTGTAAACTGTGGAGTAAAGCAAGTATGCTATAAAGCAAGTATCTTACAGTAAAGAGTTAAACAAAAATGTAACTTCAACATGATTTGGTGTATAAATTTGACATAGTAAAGCACAAAATGCAAAATAGAAGATGTAAAAAAAAAACTTTTGTCTGGATTAGACAAAGTTCTGAATTAAATAAACTGAATTTACTGAAATGTTTTGTTATGAAAAACATTAGAATTCATTTGAACCCCACATATACCCAAGTTAGTCGAAGATCCGGTTGAACCAAGGTTTACTGGATGTCATTTTTTGTGAATGAAAGGGCTTGAATTGTTTGTTGGTCTCTGTGTTAACAAAACAAAAAATTGTTTGCAGGTGTAAACAAATGACATTTTTTACACACTATCTTGCAGTTTTTACACTGTTGTTTCTTATTTAACTTTTTTTGTGTAAGCAGGTGAACAGGGTCGACCCATTGTTGGATTCCAAAAATTTGTAGCAGATGAGATATCCCGTTCAAAGAGGAATGAAAAAGTTGATCAAATTTTGACCCACAACCAGGTCAAAGGATCCATTGTCCGAAGTAAGTAATAATATTTCTTAGGGTTGGATATTTGACTGGTCAAAACAAATTTGGTCAAATGCTTGTCAAATATCGGTCAAATACTAAAACACTATTGAAATGCAATTTTGATTGAAAGTTAATGATAAGTAACAAAACAACAGGGGGACTGTTGAT
>QXVZ01023811.1:0-17666 GCA_008931825.1 Phallusia fumigata | reverse complement strand
TAAATTGATCACATGAATGTCAAAACTTTAAATCACATGTCAGGAAAGCATTTTAAATGGTTCGCACGTCAAAGCAAAGAATCTTTTTGACGGAGGAACATAAGTTGCCTAAATATTTATCCCCTGTTGACAGCATTTTTCGCTACTGACTTTTTGTGGACTTTTTTGATTAAAAATGTGATTCATATTTCACGTTTAACGTTTGGTTAAGTTTGATTGGGGCGGTCGTATATTTGCAGTCGAGGCAGGCTCGAACCTATACCTCGTTGTCGTTTCAGAACAACACCTTAATATTTAATCCCAACTGGCTGATTTAATTTGCATGAAATCAGCTAATGAGTATTTGTTGTTGAGACAAAACATTCTTAACATTTTTCACCTTACCTGTTGGTTCGGTAAGATTCGGAATTGACGACGTTGGGTTTATTCCAGATCTTCCGTTCAGTCCTGCAAATTTGTGATAACAAGATAGTTCCAATAAACCTTACAGAGCCCTTCTACACTTTACATTTACCACTCCCAAAAGACGCGCAACCAAATCAAACACATGTGCATTTTGCAAACCTAAAAAACAGCCGTTGTTTTCTGCATCATAGTAACATTCTGCCGCGGCCTGCTCACATATGCTTCTGGGAGCTCCAACGTACACATTCGGACAACGACGACGTTCTGCACAGCAAATCGCGCGGTAAAAACGACTTCATATGAATATTAATTGTAGTAAACTAAAAGAAGTCTACAAGGTATCAAAAATACACTTCGTTGATCTGGGTCCAAACGCGTGTCCATTTTATCAGCTTTTGGATGCTTGAAAACGAAGCATTTTTTGTTTGGGCATTTTAATAAATAGTAAAGCGAAAAAGTGACATACGTCCATNCAATTGTTAACATTAGGGGAAGTGCAAGAAATGTTGGGACGTAAACAGTGTGAAAAGAAGGGCGCGCATGGTAAACTTGTAATCATATTCACAAATCTCACAGTTCTGACGTCAGAATATTTTGGCCCGTAGGCTATGGTTCGTGTTTACGAGTTTAGTGTGGCCATTGTAACACATATTGAACAGACAGTTCTCTTTGTTGGCCGCCTCAACCAGATTAGTCTTGTATTTACCAACACCAATTATACCTACCAGCCACAACAAGCGAAAACAACACGCATTCTGACAAACAGAGAAATCTCAACTTTGATGAACAGAACATCATTCTTTGTTAAACTCTTTTTATAACTGAATCAGGAAATATATCCTATATACTAAAATCTGTTTTTACAAGGAAACCTTAAAGGTAACAAAAGATAAAAACTTAAAAAGGTTCAGTTCATGCAGCAACAAAAACACGCTTCTCGCCAGCTGCACTCTATGGGCAGTGAAGGCGCAGACACATATATTTACAGCCTTACAATGTGCCTTCTTCTGTCGGCATTGTTGTCATTCTAGCCTGTAAAATATTTAAAAATGTAAGTGACGTAAGTGTTAATCTTAAAAGCGTTGTTTTGAATAGTTAGATGGTTTTTACAAAATAAGTCAATTAAAAAAATATTTTTTCCAAAAAATTGAAGCATGAAGTTTATGAAATAAAATTATTGTAATAAATGTAGCCTAACCAAGAAGACATTACGCATGTTATTGGTAAACACTATGTTTTGCAAAAACAATGTAGGGACATTTCACATGTTTAACTATAGGATATCATAATTTGTAATTTTTACAAATTTGACTGCTTTAAGATTAAAACCGCGTTGAAATTCATTGGTCCAAACGAACAATGAAATTTATTATCGTTCTGTTAATTAACGGATCCTAATGAATGAAAATATGTCTCTTTTTAGTGAACTGGGCAAGGTATTGAGTTTCAGCTGCTTGGCAACATAAAAACTTGTAGTTTAATCGCCTTGGTACAGCGTCTCCATTTTTACAAAAATCACAGATTGTTGCGTGCGCATAGACGTTTGTGGTTTTCATATGTCTCGAACAATTACGCTGCAGTTATAGACAGGATTTACATTACGTCCTTATTTCGAACATTTGTCTCTATTTTTGCCTTACGTCCTCATTTTGTGTCAGTTGTAACAATATAGCATATAAACTTGTTCGATATCATAATAGATGACAATCTAAACAAACATACCTAATTTACAACATAAGTCAAGGCATAGATAAGCATAAGTAAAAATGACCAAGCGCAAAAACATTTTCTGTGACGAGTACGAGAGTATACGTTGTAGCATTACCAGTGAGTTCTTCACACACTATGACGTCTGAAGTTGTCATAATAGTAACACCGTATTTCTTCCAGCCCCTATTTTTGGATTCAAATCGATGGTAACCTTATAGTATGATGACGATTTAATTTTCTTGCAACGAATTGTGATGTAACCCTTTATCAGCATTCTGTGACGTAATAATAGGAGGCTTTTTTAATCCAGCAGGGCAACGTGATTTTGTCTCTTCTGTTTCCGACTTATATGAAGCACATGACACTAGTCTTGGTGAATGTTCTTGTGTGTAATGACCAAGGGTGGCAGTACGGTCGGGCACGGTGGTACGGTACGCCCTTCGCAATGATGTACGTGGCACGCACAGCTTAATACGTACCGTACCGTACGCATATTTCCAAAATAGCCTGATTTTTGTGATTGATGATTGCTGAATGAGTGACTTTCGTGATTGTCGACTGGAGGAGGCCTGACTGCCCAAAGTATCAGTAAAAAAAATTTTGTGATTATTCTCCGGAGTCGGTCAAAATATTCTTCGCAGTCAGGTCAGTCAGGCTTTTACTTAAACCCATATCATACTGTATAGGCATACCTGCAAAACATGAAACACAGAAGTAAGCTCGAATCTGGATAGACTTCATGGAGGGCATTGGTCTTAGCTGCACAGTCATTAGTCATGAAGACTTTCGGTAAACATGTGCATATGAAGTCTAAATTCCCTCAAGCGGTTAAAAGTCTAAGAGGTATGTATAATTACTAGGTGAATGCATCAGGGCATAGCCTCCAAACATACATGTATTTACAAAGTAGATTTACCTATGGTGAAGCCCCATTGGTCTTGTCTACTACTATTTGTCACTATTAAACCACCAAGTTTCTTCTGTCACTATTTAGCTGTAATTAGAACGAACCCAAGTTGAAGCGTTCGGTACAAAACCACCAAGTTCTTAAATGTTTTGCAAAGTATTTATTTTTAAGAATTCTAGTTGAGTGAGTTAAATTATACGCTATAAAAACACGCTCGATCGATCCCACCATATCTTTCACTTAAGTGAGCTGCACTTGCGATACGATACTTCAAAGTGCTTTGTTGTTACGCAAGATGTCCTCTGATGGGTTAAACGCATGTCCTCTGATTGATGTAAATGTGATAAAAAGCAGTCCTCTGATTGGTTAAAAAGCCCCGTCTGCGAAACAGCTTACATTTTAGAAATATGCGACCCGTTATTCCAGCCTACATAGGCTATATTTGCCTGTTGATAAAGTTGCCACATGTTAGCCAGTCGCAAGCAGGTCTCATATATGAAATGTGATAGGGCATTATATAAATTCGTCCTCAGTGGATAAGCCATTCAAGAAAATGTATTATTAGCCACACTGTCACTGCATAAAACTCATTTCCTTGTACTGNAACAAACTCGCGTTAGACAGAAAAAAAGAAAAAAACAGAGTAAAAACAATGTGTCCCCTTCGAGGAAGGGGACGTATAATAACTTGTTTGAAATTGAACTTTTTACACTCTGTTTTGGTGTGGAGTCATTGAGATTATCCATTACCAAACTTCACTCTACCATGTACAAATCAAAAACATTTTTAAGTACAACAATGGACAAAATAGCAAACCAGAGACTTGGAGATTGGAAAATAACACAAGACATGCCATATGACTGGATTTGGGAAAATTTCTCCCACAGTAAGTGACACTTAGGCCAAAGTGTCTCAAAAAAGAACTGCCAACAGTACATATCTATTTTTTGCAACAGGATGTCAATAAGGCAGGCAATCTACAAATTATTAAAGTAGATCTGAAATTGAAACCCACAATTTACAGTCAGTGGATAATTTGGGTTTTGTCGCATCTCTAGATTGTGGTTGATTAACATTCTTCTTGCAAAGCAATACCATTTTCATCATCTGAACTACTCCCTGATATTGTAGGGCATGGATGACAAAAACCTTGTCCCATCAAATTCTGGTAAAAACCATGTGGACAAGGTATGCAGGATTTTATGAATTTTAGCTCTGGTCGATAGGTACCAGCTGGACAGGGCTTGCATTTGTAACCTCTCTCAAATGAGAGGGAAAGAACATGACCCTGCATACATGATATAGGGATAGCAGTCGGTGAGGTTGATGACAAGATTTGTGTGGTTTGACGAGATATTTCAGTTGTTAGTGTTACAACAACTTCACTTGTTTCAAGTTGATACAGATCTACGTGACTATGATCGGCAGTTTCTGAAATACAATTAAAAACCTAAAAATAACATGCCTGGTCATTTTAAAATTTTGAACTAACAAGGGAAAGATACATTTGCCAAATCCAATCAAAATACTCGGAAGTCAGGCCATGATTTAAACCCAAAATCCTTAGCCACACCAAACTATAAACAAACCAAGTTGTTGCTAAAGTAAATTGCATTATTCCCTAACTGTGGCTCAAGTTTGCTACAGGTCAACTATTGGTTAGCGTGGCAAGAGTTTCGAATCATATTTTTGACATTTCATAAGCTTGGGAGGTTATTGCTGACTTGGGAACAGAAATAATTGGATCAGGCAGATTTATTCTTTTATTACAAACTTAAAAGAGGGGTAAAAGTAAACTATGAGTGATATAGGGGTAAACACAGTAACTATTGCAGAACAGTGACATGGTATAGAATCTCTAAATTTAATCTCATTTGTACATTGTTTATAAACTTACCCAATTTCACGCCGCTAGTGGGATAAACGCTGGGGCTATAGGGTAAAGCCCAGCAATCGATGCACCCCAATAAAATGTTTTACAAACTAACTGGTGGGGCTATGGGGTCAAGCAAAGAAATTTATAGACCATGATGCCTTCTTAGACAAACTTTACAAATGTCATATACTTGAAACATTGTTTATCAGTTTTACCCATTTAGAGTTAAGTTTAATTAAGTTTGTTATGGGTACCCTTTCACGGCCTTTACCATATCGAGTTCTAGTGGGATAGCCCTTGGGACTAAGAAAAAAGAAACAGCGTGAAAACAATATGTGTCCTATCAGGGAAAGGGATCCATAATGATACTGCAGCATTTTTAGTCTGTGAGTTAAGTAAAATGGAATTACAACTAACTGCATAAGTGGAGAGTATTATCACAGCTTGTTAACTTAAGTTAAACTTATATTCATACAAAAACTGCATATGCCTGATTCGTCTTACATCTGCAACTAATTTTCTCAGTTAGACAAGTATCTTACCCAAACACTTTGGTGTGGTGTCGGTCGATGCCCACACTCCATTTGTGCAGAGATATGTGAGTGGAGATTCAGATGACAATTCATAACCTGGAATACATGATATTTCACAAAATCTTCCTTTTAACCATGATGTGCAAGACAACTTTCCATGATTGTGTGGCTGTAGATCAGAACAGTTTGGTTCTGCTGTAAAATATGCATAGTTTAGAAACGAGTTCAATTCTATCTGCATATTTGTACCTACATTTCAAAGTGATTGCATATGTACACTCTGCAACATTGCCAGCAGCATCATTAGCTGTGTATGTGACTCTATAAGTACCCCATGTTAGTGGTCCTGGTGGTATTCTGGACATTTGTATGTTGACTACTTGAACATTATCACTGTCAACAACAGTCAAGGGTGCAGGTCAAGGCACAGGTGTCACAACAAATTTTCATGAAACCAAACCTGCTTACCTAAACAGAGGTTCATCCCAAGTGACATTAGGAAATTGACTGGAAGTGACGATTGTAATAGACTGAGGACATTGCTGTATGATGGGTGCTTCTTTATCTGAGAAAATAAAACTGACAAATATGACTAAAATTCGATGATGCCATTATATATATTCAACTGTGTTGTGCAGTGTTTCTTACTCAAGGAAACAATCAATCAAGATTTTTATTATGCTTTTTGGGCAGAACTAAAATTTAATTTTACAAAAAGCATAAACAAGCGTAACTAATACAGAAATAAACTGCTTGAATCAACATACAAAGTTTAAAAGGCTAGTAAGTTAACTGGTGGGGCTATGGGGTGAAACACATCATATATTGTTCCACAATAACATGTTATTCAAACTGTCCAAATTTTATTCAATTCGAAGATTGTTAGTAATACCCATTTTGGGGGGCTAGTAGGATAACCTGTGGGGCTATAATGTAAAACACCGCAACGACTGTTCTACAATAAAATACTCCACAAAGCATCAAAATTTTATCCAATTCAGGCATTGTTTCACAATTTGACCCACTTTAGGGGACTCTTGGGGTAACTGTTAGGGCAATAGGGTAAAACACATTAATTATAACACCATAATGACATGTTACACAAACTGTCCAAATTTCATCCAATTCATAGAATGTTTAACAATTTGACACTTTTGGGGGGCTAGTGAGGTAACTAATGGGGCTATAGGGTAAAACACATTGATTATTGCACCATAATTACATGTTACACAAAATGTCCGAATTTAATCCAAATCTGGGATTGTTTTACAATTTGGCCCATTTTAGGGGGCTAGTGCAGTAACTGCTGGGGCTTTAGGGTAAAGCACATCAATTATTGCACCACAATAACATGTTAAGCAAACTGTCTAAACTTTATTCAATACAAAGATTGTTAATAATGTGACCCTTTTGGTGGTGCTAGCGAGGTAAGAAAGGGGACCTATAATGACCTAGGATTTATATTTTTTGAAAGTTGATACATTTATGGAATGAAATAAAATTATGAAGAGTTTGGTTTTGGATTCCTCGACTTGTTTGAATTTTATCTGCAGTTGTGCAGTAAAGAGATGGCTGGGGCACAAAATGGCACAACTGTAAGCCAGTGATTCTCAAAGTGTGGTCTACAAAATTTCCACTTAATAACACTATCAGTGCATTGGACGTAATTTTATGAAAAAGATACTTTGCACAGAGAGCCTCATCCGGGTATGAATGGCTTATTCCTCATGCGTTGTTGTGTTTTTTAGGTGTGTTAGAGTGGGATTCTGTTTGGTGGTTCTCATAAAAAAATGGAAAATTAAATCGTCCTTGGGCTAAAAAGTTTGAGAAACAATGCTCTAAGCTAGTGATTACCGAGTTTTACAACCAACGTAGTACAGTGGTTGGTATTAGTTCACAGTTTTACCCTTGAACTCAGGAATACTAGGAAGTTTTCTAGATTGAGTTAGGGTAAAAAAGTATGTTTGTTAAAACATCCTACAAAAGATAACTCGTAACAATATCTCTGTTGTCATCTATGGTATGTCACTGTAACACAGTTTAATGTAAACTATCATTCAGTTTTACAGAGGACAGAACATTGATATGGAAATGGTACCTTATCACCAAAAATCTTGTTAAAATATAGGTCATTAAGAATTTAGTCTGGTCAGCTGCAACATGGGTAAAGGTTACAACTTGTGGAAAACAGTTTATTTTTTGCTTTGTGTGGCAAAGGTGGTGGGGTTGAAATCACAACTTCGCAATTGTTATGTAAGTTGCATGATATAAAATAGCATTTGTTTGGATTTGGCAAACTTCTTTTTGCTAGTTTTAAATTTTGGTTCAAAAAATAAACTGACCATGTCAAATTAACACCGCTACCATTCAGCAATTGCATGTGTGTGTGGAAATTTATTAGGGACTAAAGGAATCAAACTAATCCAGTGGTTCCCAACCGGGGAGGAATTCATCAAGAAATTTGGTGGGATAAGGGGAGGAATTTCCACTTCATAGTAAAGTTATTCATGATAAGTTTGGCATTTCTTTTGAGGTAAACCAGTGGTTCCAAACTTTTTATTATTGCTTTTTATCAATTCTTGTCTAGCAGGGGAGGAATGAAAAGTTTCAAAATAAGCAAAGGGATGAATGCATCAAGATCATATCTACCACCTTTAAAATTGAATTTTTATTTGCAAATCAGAAGTGCATGGATAAACCTGCAGGTTAGAAAAAACAGATTTGAAACAAAATGTGTCAGGAAAGGGGACAGATAGTATCACAATATGTACCAACCTTTCACATTAACTTTTACTCTGCATGAGGAATGTAACTGCCGATCATCAGAGTAAGCTGTAAATTCAACAATAGTTTTTCCAGCAGGAAATGAATTTCGAGATCCATGACCATCGCTTCGTCTTTCAATAATATTCATGTTTGAAACAGGACCAACAACCTGGACATATGTTAAATTCTAATCGATATCAAAAGTAGGAAACAAGTTTAGTACACTGCAACAAAATGATGATTTTATTCCAAAAATAACGTAGTCCAGTGTTTCCTTTTACACACGGCAATCATAAATTGCCTGAGAAAAAATGATGTTATCATTTAAATACAGCCACTTTTCAATGTTTTTTAGTTGTGCAAGCCTAATGACATGCTTTGTAGTCACCAACAATGGCTTTAATTGTTTGAAAACAAATTATTTTTAAGCCAAGAAAAATTAAGATAAGTTAAGATTACGAGAAAGTAAATCCTTATTCACTAGCGAGTAGAATAGGAAGAAAGTTATTCTCACATATTTGAATGTATCATTGGTGCTATAAAAATGTCCTACGCAGTGCATTTAGCATTGGGGCTTTTTCTAATCACAATATTGTTGCGGTCAAAACTACTGCTTGCTCTATGCAGTCAGTATTAATTGATAATTAACACCCAATGCGGTTTTGTGTTGAGAGTTTTTTCATCTAGCATATGGTCACAGGCAATGATTCCTTGATAGGCAAATTTTGTTTTGTATCCAAGAATGAAAAGTAATAACATGTTTTTGCTTTCACTAGGTAAATCCAGATCACAATGTTTTCAAGTTACTTGCATTGTAGGTTGTATGAAAAAACACCCCGGGAACAGAGAGCTGTCATACAGTTTGAACAGTGACTAAAAACATTGTATGTTTATGAATTTACCCACATTAACATTTCAAGTGATCTTAGTCCATCACCCCACTCAATTCAAATATATGCCAAAAATCTCTGCTGATGTCAATGACCAAAACAAAACACTTTGAGGTATTCTCAAAAAATTCATATATTTTTTGTTAACAAACCAACTTGCAATTAAGAGTATGTAGGAAAAATGCATGCAAACAGGGAAATTGACCAGGTTCATCTATGTGCTGCAAACATGGAGAAAAAGTTTGCCTGCTAGTGGATGATATACTATGACTTTTAATTAGGGGTGAGCATGTAGATACTTACTGTAACATTTGCATATGATTGTCCTTCCCTTAAATCAATATCAATATCAGGAGGACATTCTATAAATGGTACTTCAGGATTGTCTGCAAATATACACGAAACAACAAAAGTTGTGAGAGAAAAACAAATGTCATATAAAGAACAGATCTTTACTATTCTTTTGTTACTTGAAATTCTGTATGTCATACTGCCAAAATTAATATAAGCCTCAGATCTGATATTCTAGATTCGGAACAACTATACTAGAATAGCCAGCTGTTCTACTTTGAATATCCCTAGTTAAGAACCACTATACTAGCATATTTTTTGTAGTAAATATTTTGCTAACAGGACATACAAGCATACATTATACCTATCAACACACGCAGGCACAACGTATTTGGTAATAAAATAAAAATGAATAAGTTAGTAACTGAATAAAATTGATACCTCTGTTATCTGAAAGCCTCATCAAAATATCGTTACATACAGTTAAAAACATGTTATGGAAACAGATCTTTGAATTTCATCTTACATTTCACAAAAGATTTTTTTTTTTTAGAACAGAAATAGATTGTAAAAGTTCATGCAACAAATCAGGCACCTGTTGATTCCTTGATGCATTTAGGCGGAAGAGTGTTCCATGTTTGGTTTGAACCACATCGGGTGGTTAAGTTTCCAACTAATGTGTAGCCACTTCTACAAACAAATACACACAGTTGCCATCTCACACTCCTCTGCAAATAACAGGACCGCGGAATGACCTCAGCATGGTTTGGACGCAGAACTGGAGGGCAAAGTTGTGTTGCTACAAAAGTGACAACAGTTGAGACAAAAGCTTGATTTGTTGCATATGATATAAACCTACCAACACAGGTAGGGGCACCAGTAGTCCATCCTTCCATGCCACAAACTCTTCTACCTGAACCTCTTATTTGATAACCTCGGTTGCATGTATACAAACATACCCTGCCAGCAGTATGGACCTGTTGGCCAAGACACAGCCTTGCTGGAAGCACAAGGCCATTTTCAGGGTTTTCCAAGTTCTCACATGCTGTTGGAGTGGCTAAAAGGTAAACTTTATTGCAACATAAACAGTTAAAAAAAGGGAAATGCCACAAAAAAGGGAAAATGAGAAGTTTTTGTGTGCTGTCATTTTTGACTGCACAACAACCAACTCTAAAAAGAATACATATTCAATCTTTCAGTTCACATTAGGTTCCAACACATTTAAAGTTCTACATTATGCATTTTTCTAGATGCAAGTCAGGTTTTAGGTTAAACAAAACAAACTGCTCCACAATGACCTAATATATTTTGATCGATTTGGGGGGAGGCTAGTGGGGTAACTGTTTCTCTAGGGCTAAACACAGCAATTATTGCACCACCATAGCATGTTATACATACTGTCTAAATTTCGCTCGGATTCGACATTGTTTAGTAATTTGACCCATTTTAGGGGCTAGTGGGGTAACTGCTGTTCCTATGGGATCAAGCAAGGAAATCAATACACCACCTTGGCATGTTACACAAACTATCCAAATTTCATCTAATTTAGACATTGTTTAGTAGTTTGACCAGTGAAACTTTTTGTTTGTGGTGTTTGCTGAATTGAAAATTGTTCGATGCAAAACAGGATGCAAAACAATAGAAAACCGTTTTCACACACATGTAGTTGTTGTTTTGCAAGATACATGTCAAAAATCTGAATTTAGGATAATGTGAGTTTGTTGTATTGTAAATAGGTTACAAAAACAAAATAAACACAGTAACCCATTATACCAGGGGTGTTCAACCTTTTGGCCAAAAGGCCACATGGAATTTGCAAATTATTTCATGGGCCACTTAACGACATTGAATTTTTGAATTTCAGTTTTCACTTTAAATTGTTCAAAAATGGACAAAATTCTAATACCAAAATTCCATTCTCTACATGTATTCTACATCTTTGTGTTACAATTAAAAAAACAGAGCAAAGCAGGTTGTTTTACTGCTTTCTACGTTGTGCATGTGTTTTTGCTTGTGTTTGAATGTGTTATATTGAAACAAACAACATAAAACATGACTATGTGGAAACAATGGCATTTGTTGTGCCCAAGGAAGTCAAAGAGAACTTGGATTAAAATTTGGTACAGTGAGTCAGAGAAGATCGTAACATTTTTCTGAAAATTTACTGGTCAATAAGAATGAAAGTTTGGGAAACAATTGTGGGACTTCTATCGGAAATTAGTTGTTGTTTTAACTTCATTTCAAAAAAGACCTTGCAGGCCACATGAAGCCTCTCCACACCTACCTGGTCCAGTTGAAGTACAATAAATGCTTGCCATGTATCACCCATTGAAAATAAACTTGGGTTGTATACATTTATATTTTTAGCAGTTCAAAGTGTTACATTTAGAGGTAGTGATTAGGATAACCATTCCTAAACAAAAACCTAAAAGCAAAACTAAACAGCCTGAAAGGAAAAAATCGGTTTGAGGGTTGGTGATTTTAAATGCATTTTAAAGCTTGCAATGAAGCAATTATTTAAGAATGAAAACTCCTAGGTCATTTACTATAATAAGTATGGCAATATTTTACAATTTCACATTTGGGGAGCCTGTGAGTCAACCAATGGGTTAACTGGAGTAAAAATTTGCAGGTGCACAACTTTGGATGCCCATCTATCATGTGTGAAAATTTGTAGCAAGTTTGAACAACTCTTACTTGACCAAAACAAACTACTACTGCCACATCTACCAGCTGTGATGGCTTTATATAAATCAGTCAAACCTTTTGTAAAGGAAGTTGTAAATGAAGGAAGAAGAAAAACAGAAAAAGTCCCTTTTAGCATGGGGACACATTACTAACCAACACATTCCGGTTTTCTGGAACTCCACCCCCGACTTGTACATTTTGTACGCATTTTTCCAACTATATGATACCCTCTGTTACAAAAATAATGGCAAGTCAACCCCAATTTTAATATTTTTGTTGCACCACATAAATCTGCAGGTACTATCCTTCCATTTAGAGGGTAAACCAAGGGATCACATGAAGTAAGACTCTCTAAAACAAAAAACAGAGACTAGAAGCAAACATTTCCATGCCCCCTTATTCAAAAACTTTACCAACACAGGTGTGAGGATCATCAAAATCAACAGTGTAGCCCTCAAGGCAACTGCAGCTGTATGATCCATTTAGGTTGTTGCATATTCCATTGATACATTTTCCACTAATTAGGCATTCATTAACATCTGAAGTAATAAACATATTTACAATAGAAAAATTACAAGTATCGGAAATGCTGACAAACCTCTGCATGTTCGCCCATCAGTGCCTAATAAAAATCCATGTGGACAGTCACAATAAACACCACCATTTGTGTTAACACATATATGAGAACATCCATAGTTACTGTCATTGCATTCATCTATTTCTAAACATATTTTATGATTTAGCAAAAGGTATTTTTTAAAGATATTTTTTCATACACGGACAGCAGTATTTCATTTTTTAACTGAAAAGGGGTCTTGTTACTATTATGCATGAAAAAGGGCCCACATTGATCAACCAGGTTTAAATATTTTTCTCATTAATCAAATCTGTTTTGGATGCTGTCTGTGTACAGTATAGCTTTGCAAATATTGATGCAAGAATTGCTCATTCAGGCATGTTTATCAAAATTAAAACAAATCAACAACCCAAATTAGAAAACATATAATAGGATTAGCAAGATAAAGGTTCCAACAATGTAAGAGAACAGCAGTCTTTCTCAACCTGTTTTCTTGTACCACCCCCTGAATACCGGTGATTTTGTAAGTTTATTAAAATAAACTAAAAAGATTTTATGACATAATTTGCTTTATCGTTCGTATTCTGTTTCTACCAATTTTCTTCCAGTGCCCGCCAATTGCTCATTAATTCTCCAGGGCCCCCTTTATTATAGCAAACACCATCAAGGGGCGGTTAAATTTATGTTTAGAATCACTGCTCTACACAAATAACCAAACCTGTACATTCTATCGACAATTTCGGATTTCCTTTGTATCCCGAAATGCACATGCATTGGTAAACTCCCTCAACCTCCTGAACTGAGGAGTGTGCTGGGCATTGCAAACATTCTTTAAGGTTGTTTCCATTGCACTCTACATACACTAAAATATTTTACTAAGACATGATTACCATCCAATCATCTACTGATGTCACCCACTTTAGCTTATAATTTATAACATAAGCACTCATATTAAAAACCTCTTAAAAAATATTAAATATGTATTTAATTTTTAATTTGGCCTCTGGTCCCCTAATTGACTAAATTTTAAAGCAAAATTAATCTGCAGCCAAGCAAGAGCGTCAATACACAGAAAATTGATAATAGGGTGAAAAAAGTATTTCTGTGAGGACTAGTAGAAAAAAGCTAATTGGAAAGTTCTGTCACATGGAGATGATTGTTTTGTAACATCACAACAAGAAATACACAGACTGATTTGAGTGTGCTACAAGCTTCAGCCCTATTATAGTTTATTCATACCTTTCACAACATTCATATGTTATCAATATTTTGATGGTGCAAACATTTTGCAACATAACATGAATAGTGATGTTATGTTTACTATCAAAGAGTTTTAATTAAAATTTAAACTTACCACCAGCATTTGATATGACACTTTGATATGAAGGATAAATTTCAAAACAAGTGTACCCGTCTTTACTCAGAACAAAGCCATCATTACAGTCACAGACATAACTTCCAAAAGTGTTGATGCACATAACTTCGCACAAATTCTGTGCACCATCTTCACATTCATCAATGTCTACATGAAAGGTATAAACACAATAAAAACATAATGCACAGCATAAATCAAAACTATGTTTCATGAAAGCAGCTGTCAATTAAAAAAAGTATTTAAATTTATTAGAAAAGTCAGCTAATGGCTGAAAAATTTGTATTTTTTGTTGCCAAGCAATTAAAATTTTATTTGGTATGGGGCCAAAACTAAACAAACGAGCAACATATCCCATGCCCAAAACCAGTATGCATTTGTAAATTTGGGTTTGCTGGAAATATGTATGCAGAACAGCAAAATATATTTGTTGATTTAAAGAGTAGGTGGTTAAAACATTTAACACAGAACTAAAAAGGGGGCTTGGCTATGCTGTTATTTAATATAACCCAAATCAAAACAGGTATATATTCACAACGTTTTATTTAATTTATTTGCATATTATTTATAGCACAAATAATTTTGCAGCCAAAGTTGTAGATTATACATTTTTTGAGATTTATGGCAAGAATTGTTGTACATCCTGAATATGTGTACAGTAAATTTTATGTAATTTTGACAAATTCACCTCGAAAATAAAAAGTAAATAAAAACGTAAAATTTGTTATCATACCAATGCAGCTGCCAAAACTTTCACCAACTTCTCTTGCGGTGATCAAACCATTTTCACATATGAGTGAACAAGATACAGCATCTCTTTCAAGTTGGTACCCAGAATTGCAAAGACATTTAAAACTTCCATATGTATTAACACAGCTATGTTGACAAGGTCCTAGTCCATCTGGTAAACATTCATTTACATCTAAACAAAACAATTCATTTTGAGTTTACACCATTGAACTTTTTATTTGCTGAAAGCAAAAAGATGTATAATAACACACTTTATTAAAAAAAACTATAAACAATGTGAAAACAAGCCAGTACTTGTGTGTAAAACATGGGGGGGGGGGGGACAAACGCTGCTGTCATCATCAGGAATGACTCAGAAAAGCGGCGCAAAGTTACATGTCACGGTAAAAGAAAAAAGGGGGCGCGTAGCAACTGTTAAAAACGATAAAATCAACTGATAAGAACATCCATCAATGTAGGCGTTTGTCGAAACGTAGAATATGTTTTACNATTTTGAGTTCACACCATTGAACTTTTTATTTGCTGAAAGCAAAAAGTTGTATAATAACACACTTTATTAAAAAAAACTATAAACAATGTGAAAACACTTAATAAAAATATAAAAAACAAAGACACACCAAGGCAAGTCCTTCCATCAGGACCTAATGGAAAAAAACCCATTCGGCAGGTGCATTGATATGATCCAAAAGTGTTCATACAGATATGACTACAAAGCTGCACTGCATGACCACACTCATTGACATCTTTTAAACAACAACCAGTTTATGTATTATACACCACACAATCAAATAAAATTAAAAATAATTTGATAATATAACCACACATACTAAAGCTTACCAATACATGACAATGAATCTTCAGCTAAGTGAAAGCCATATTTACACATACACTGATAGCTGCCAAGAGAATTTTGACATATTTGAGGACAACCTCCATTGTGTCTGTCACACTCATTAATATCTGCCCAAATATAAGTTTTGTGTTTTACAAACAGCTTGTAATTAACCTGATAACTGCAATTTTTTTTTTCTTTCTTACTATGCTTTGAAATAAAAAATGTAAAAAATAACTTTTATTGATGCTGCCAACCAACTATGCAGTGGTTGCTATTTGAGGGATGCTCAAATTCATTCAAACATGTTGTTTAATTAAACAGCATAGAAATGCTAAAGGATGCAACATGTTTTATGAAATGTTTTTACAGTTGGGGCTTTTATTAATTGTTCACATACCTCTAATTTAAAAAGTTTGTCACAAGTAATTCGATGTGTGTATTGCCAGAAAGTTGGAAAATTGGGTTGTGTACAAAATACATTGATAGAAAGAAAACTAGAAAACTTTAAGAAAGACAAAGAAGGAGGAAAAGAAAATGTGGACTGAAGTTCGACCAGTTACAATTTGTGCACATAAAATTTGCTAATATTTGTACCAAAATACAAGTTAAACCAGAAGGGTGGCTTGCCACATAGACATTCTACACACATTATTACCTATTTTAAATAGAGGATATATTCACTACATTATCTTACATTGGGTTTCATAGTTCCTTTTATGGCAAGATTGTTTCTGTAGGCAGAAACACAAGGGTCCCCACACATGCAAAGTGTACCTTATGTGTTCTTCTGGACACATGGCTGGCTTTAGGGTTAAACAAAGTACTAAGTGCACCACAATGTCTCGACATGTTCTACACACTGTCCAGATTTTACGTAATATGGACATTGTTTATTTATTCAAAACATTGTAGTGGAATAAAGAGGTAACTAGTTGGGCTTTAAGGTATAACAAAGAAATTAAAGGTCCACAAGAAAATGTACTACAAACTGCCTAAGTTTCATCTAATTTGGACATTGTTTTGTAATTTGACCCCTTTTAAGGGCTAATGGGGCAACTGCTGGGGTTATCAGGTTAAACACAACAATCGATGCACCTTGATGGCATGTTCTACAAACTGTCTAGATTTCATAAACTTCAGTTTTAATAATTTGACCCATTTTAGGGGGCTAGTGGGGCAACAGCTGGGATTTTGCAATGTATTAAAAATACAGACAATTGTAAAAAACGTTATCACTAGCGGGACTAGGCCCTTTGGTCACATAGCTAGTGACTGCTTCCACAACTCCAACTACCTGTTTAGGATTCATTCAAATCCAACAAGTTGTTCTTAATCAATTGAAACAACTTCACTTGTACCACTACTTGCAAAGAAACCTTCTTGTTTATAGTGCACTGAGGCATTAAAACATTTTACTTTTGGGGGCTGATGGGGTAACCATTGGGGCAATGGGGTAAAACATAGCAGTTAATGCACGACAATGACATGTTACACAAACTTTGAGCTAATTCAAATAATGTTGACCTAATTCGGATAATTTTTAATAATTTGACTCCTTTTAAGGGGCTAGCAGGGTTACCAGAACATGTTTCATATCCATATTTGTCCATAATTTTATTCGATTGTTTTGGTATACATTAATCATGACATCATGGTGCACTTGTAACCTACTTCAAATTAAGGTTGTTACATCACATGGCATTTTTCCCGTAGTTGCCAACCACAAAAATGTAAACTTAAACAAAACCTACCTTCACAGGTGCCAGTCAGTGTACGTTTAAAACCAGTTACACACCCCTGGACATCTAGAAAATACAACAATACTATTAAGACCTTCTGATTAGTATTGGTTCATAAGTCTGCAAAATGTTACCTTCACATATTGGAACCTGACCGCTCCATTTACCATTTTTGAGGCAATAGCTTGTATTATCACCACTGACCATGGTGAGACCAGGTAGACAGTGATATTCAATATAATAAACATACTCATCATCAGCATACTCAGGAGGTAAAGGTCTAGTTCTGCAAGAAAATCAAATGATGATAATGCAAGATTTGACATC
>QXVZ01023800.1:0-11581 GCA_008931825.1 Phallusia fumigata | reverse complement strand
ACCGGCAGTTTAAAAATGACCACATGCTATGGAAATATATTTGTCTTCACTGAAGCGTACTAACTTGCGTGATGTTTATTACGATTCAGACACCGGTGTTGGTAGCTTTGACGTGTCGCTGAAAGTTTGTTTTTAAATGTTGTTGCAATATTTGATGTTTTTCATTAAGCGATATTTATAAGGCCATGTTCAGCAGATTTTTGTCTCAGTAGAATGTAAATAACCTTGCCTGCACGTATAGGAAATTGCTTACAACAATCGTTTTTAGTTGTTCTGAAATCTGAACCGAACGCCCTACTAAACTTTGGGCACAATGTCTGTTATACCTCACGTACGAGGAAAGTACATCATCTTGGGTGAAGTTAACATCGTCGTCACTGCTTTGCGTCGAAATATCAGGTAACGTAAATTTTTGTGAAAGCTTTTAAAAAGTTTTTGTCGCTTATGTCATAATACTTTACAGAAAAAAAACCTGAACTGATTGTGCATGTTTGCGTCTGAGTTGTCCTAGGTTTTATACTTGAAACATGTTTAACTTTCGTTAGTTTTTAAACTAATATCTTGAATTTTATGCAAGCAATTTTAGTTCACTGGTCTGCTTTTGTTTGCAACAACCTTTATATTTCTGGTAATATGTGTTTTAAGTATGTAGACATCCAACTGAGCCGGTTTTGCTCTTTTTGGAGCATTTTTTTCTGTGATCGCTTGTTTTAAAACCCTTGTGTTTTTCCCATGTTCTGGAAGTGGAACCTGTGTTTAAAATACACCGTTTTTTCCACATGAATTTGTTTTCCATGTGTCTGCTATAGGTGCTGTAAAAAGATACAAAAAGTAGCAGTTATGCTTTGTCAAATTGCCTAGATTCCTAATAAGCGACATCGTAACTTTGTTCTTAGATTTATTTTCACAAACATTGCTTGTTTGCAGATGGGCAACTCACAGTTATCAAACTGACCACGAAGATCCGCTGATTGCGAATTTTAACAACCTAAAAAATGTTCTAAATCGATGTGATGGTAAGAAACATGTTGCTCATTTAAATACCTCTTTAACTATTGCTGTATTTTTTTAGGTTTATGACATGATGTACATTTTAAAACATTAGCCAATACCACTTTTTCACAGCAACTTAGCTACAAGACCTCCAAGTTAATTTTGCACAAAAATTGTAAAAAAAATGTTAAATTAAATTTTGTTGCAAACCATGGCACTTTTTGAACTGCATCTTGTCAAAATAATGTCAATAATAAAATTTTGCTTATCAGTTATCCCAAGTGGACTTTGCACATCCTGACATGCTTATGTGACAACCTTGAGGAGATAAAAAGCCTGTATTTATCTTTTTTAATACAATTTTGCTAAATTACAATGCAAATTGCATAGTATGCAATTTTCCAAACTGTTTTGTCAATGTTACAACATATTAAATGCAAATACATGTTTGAAGCATATTCAAAAAAGTTATGCGCGATAAGACAATTTTATGCTTAGACAACATTTGTGTTATGCTTGATGTGTTACAAACACAAGTTGCTGTACTTTGCAGACTGGCAACATATTTAGTGATCTTTGTGTAGAGAACAGCTGTTTTAGCATGTTTCTTATGCAAAAGCCAAGTTGAACATCAATGTTTTTTGTAGATCTAAAAGATTTGGAACCATCCATTTTTCTAACACCATTTCTTGATGTCATTCGCTCCGAAGATACGACTGGGCCAATCACAGGCTTGGCTTTGTCTTCCATGAACAAGTTTCTTTCTTACAAGCTCATTGGTAGGCATTACGAAAACAACTCTACAACAATTTAAAACTTGCGTGAATCTAAACCTATTTAAACCAACACTAATTGGTTAACAATTCTCAATATAAATGAACTGATCCAGATAGTCGATTAAACGAATTAAATGTTGTTTCGATAATAAATGACATTTATGCACGAACAAAGTTATACTTTATAAAGGTTCAAATGGAAATGTTTACATTTGTTTGCAGATGAAAGGTCAACCAACATTGCACTGGCTGTGGCAAGTATGGCTGATGCAGTTACACATGCCAGATTTGTTGGCACAGACCCAGCAAACGATGAAGTGGTTCTTATGAAAATACTCCAAGTAAGATGCAGACCTTTTACAAACAACTCAAGATACATTTTCAAATTACACTTATGATTTAAACTGTAACTCAAATTTGGTTAGAATGATCTAGGACAGTGGTGCTCTATATTATGATAATTGCTGGGTATGCTGCATTGTATCTGTAAACATAGGCATCGATTGCCAGAGTGCCAGGGGTGGCGGCCACCCCACTGAAAATTTCTAGGGTGGCAGGCATTATAAAAATTCCATGCTGCCACCCCAGAAATTTCCTGGATTGTTGCTTATGCACCGATGATATTAGCGATAACAGAGAGTATAATATGGCTACAAACCAAAGGGCGTACGTTGCATAATTTTATCACGTGTCAGACCGCTTGGATTTGATCATTTCGGCACCACACATTAAAAAAATTTGCTAAAAAATCCAACTAAAATACTGTAACATAACAGTTTTTAACTGTACAAGAGCCCCTGATATGTACTTGTTTATTTGTAGGTGCTGAGGGTACTGCTTTTAACCAACATTGGATCTCTTTTGACCAACGAAGCCGTTTGCGAAATCATGCAATCTTGTTTCCGGATTTGTTTTGAAATGCGATTGAGTGGTAAATACTGTGCTGTGGTCGATTAGTTATAAATTTATTTCTTTTGTTTCTCTTTTAATATTGCTGTAAATCATTGCTTCCTAAGCTTTGTTACTCAAATATCAATCCTTGGTTCAAACAATGTCTCCATACCACCTTCTTTAAAACTCCAAATAGACAAAAGACATCGTGGCTTCAATGCTGCTAAATTATTACACAAACTAAACAACGTTTTTAATGTAATAACGAACATTTTTTTTGCAATCCTTTACACTTTATACACCAATGAATTTTGTGCGTTATTCATTAATGTGAATTACAAAAATGTTTATGACAGTAATGATTATTTCTGTTAAACACTGTAGTTTACACAACGCAAATAAGTTGCTCAAAAGATTCTATACCATAGTTTAGGAACCACTGCTGTAAACCATTCAATGTGTAGAGCTGTTGCGAAAATCTGCTGAACACACATTGGTGGATATGGTCCAGGTGTTATTTTCAAGACTTCCTGAATTCAAAGAAGACATAAAGAACCCACTAGCGANAAGATGAGAATTTTTTTACAAAACTATACCACAGGAAAATGCAGCAACTTTTAATGCCTAAAAACTTTTTTTCCAGAAACAAAGGAATCTTCTATAGATGGTGAAAAGCCAGAAACAGAGGCATCGGCGCCAGTAACAGAAAATGATGAGGTAATTATTGTGTGGATCAGCAAAATTTCTAAATGTCTATTTCAGGGGTTTCCAACCTTTTCTGACTGTTGACCCCCTATAATGATTTAATATATCTTGTGACCCGACTGACCATTTTTTTCTAAACAACAAGATCAATCAAATTGCTTTTTACAGTATATCATTTATTTGCATTCACTTTTGCTCCATGAGACGGCTGGCTTTGCAACTTCATGACCTTAACCTAAGGATTTCATTGTTGATGACAATAATTATTGTAACGTTTCAATGACAACGCCTGTGCAGTTAGATATGGCCACATAGCCTTCAGCTTATCGTATCCTGACAAGACAGGTGTTGCAGGCCGAACCAGTTGTAGCCTATGTGTGGTAAAAAGTTTTAAAAATATCACATATCTGTGGTGACCACCAGAAAACCACCCTGGTCGCGACCCCTAGGTTGGGAACCACTGGTCTATTCTATCATTTTATATTGGCCTTTATGAATTTTTTAATTACCTGTATTTTTTAAACTGAAACATACCCTACGTAATTTTCATCTTAAGTCTTAACATTGATTAAGTCTTAACATTGACACTGTGGCTTTAAAAACTTTTGTGCAATAACTAGCTCCTAGGTAAAAAATTCATGTTTTGGTTGAATTTATGCTATCAATATTGTGATGAAGTTTGGAAAGTTTGATACTGTTGCACTCTTTGAATAGTTGTGCTAATGGATATCAGACTAGTATTGAGTGGGGGTTGTGTTTAACAAGGCAATTGTCTGCGTTAAAGCACCTCTTATGCCAAAGAGAGGTGCTGTAACACCTTCTTACAGCCATGTTAGCTAATATTCAGTTAAGCCTTTGGTGTTGCATTGAACTGTGATACAAAATGCACTTGAATTGTACATGCAAAATATTTGAAGGCAATTACTAGATCATAAACAGCAATCAAAGGTTTTTACCAAAAATACTTCTTGTAATCGGACTCAAATTAACCACTTTTGAATTGGTCTTTTGCCATTGTACAAAAATTGTTTGATGTTTTTCCAAATCCGATGGTTGGTGAATTTTTTTCATTCACCTAATGACAATGTTACACCTAATATCAGACAGAACAATGGACCACAGAAATGCTGAATTATTGATTATTATTGATCATGTTTCCTTCACTGTTAAACACAGCCATCAAATGTGTTTTGTATGCCACATACTATTTGACACCAAATTGAACTAAACACAGCATAATATTAAACAAAGGTTCAAACAAGTCTAAGTTACAATGCAAGCGTCAATAATCACTTCTGTAATTGACAGGTTTCACAATCAAACAAAGCTTTCATTTGGCCGAAAAAAACTTTTTAGTTTTAAAAATGAAAAAAATCAAAACATTTGTCCACCAGTGCCTAACCAATGAGAACTCCAGCAGTTTAAGCCATATTGACCCAAATTTAACACAGACTTAGGAAGTGTGTGGCTCCATCCTGTGCCTTATAAGTAAACACTTAATGGCTGTTACCCTGATGTCATAGACATTGATTCCCGGGGTGGCAGGGGTGGCGGCCACCCCACTGGAAATTTTTAGTGTGGCAGCCATTATAAAAATTCTATGCTGCCACCCCAGAAATTTTCTGGATTCGTTGTTATATTCTTGCTTGGAAAACATATGTTGCTTGTGCCAACACAAAGATTTTCTGGCAACTTGTTTACACCAAACACGAGTGAGGCACGCGATGCAAATTTATTTTTCGTCAGTTAAACAACGCTGAAGGAAGTCCTATTTTGCATAGCTCTTGTGCTATATGCAGCGATAATATTAGCAATAACAGATAATTTAATGAAGCTATAAACCAACAGAAATACGTTGTGAAATTTGATCATATGTCCGACCGCTTGGATTTGAACATTCCACCACCCCACACAAAAAAACTTAAAAATCGACGCCTATGCCTAACATATATTACTTTTTTTGTGGCAACCCTTTTTTATGTATTGTTTGTTTTATAGGGTGAAATTGCAGATGTCGAGAACAACGCAGAAAAAGATGAAAGCACTGAAGTGGGAGAAGAAATTGATGCGCAATCACAAGTTTCTGAAAGTGGATCTAACCTTGATACAGAGTATTCGAACAACCCTAGAGGGGTAGGTCAATTTGCGGAACTGTAATATTTAGGAAAATTCAGCACAGAAATTAATCTTATTTTTTCCTATTTGTTGTTATGGAATGTTCGCAAAATATATAGGATGTCCCTGATTTGATGTTGATTCGATTAAATGGTTTGAACAAACACATCATGTTTTCACCTTCAGGGCGGTTGTTCTTTAAAACATGGAAAAAAGCATATGCCAACCATTAACAGAATAGCAAAACAGAGACGTTAACGACATTAACAAAATAGCAATACAAACTTTAAATTGGGGAATTTACATCATTGTTTTGGAAAGTAAAAACTGCATCTGATTGTTGCTTTTATTGCCAGGTTCGATTTACGTCGTCACCAAGTCTTCGTGGTGTGCCAGGACCGCTACTTCCATACAGTCTGCCTTGCGTGAGAGAACTTTTCAGATTCCTCATCTCTTTGACGAATCCCCATGACAGGTACAAATGGCCATTTAGGCCAAAACTACAAAAAAATTCTATGGTTTACAGTAGTATTTTTAGCAGTGGTTCCTAACCATTCTTGGTGTAAAAGCCAAATTAAATACCTTACGTGTGTTGGCATAGGCGTCGATTTTTTAGCAAATTTTTTTTTTCTGTGGGGTGGCAAAATGATCAAATCTGAGTGGTCTGAAACATGATCAATTTACACTGTTGGTTCATTGCGTCATTAAAGTATCTGTTATCGCAAAGATTATCGATGCATATAGCCAAATGACACACAAAATGTTTGTGTTGCTCGCCTCGCACAGGTTTGGTGTAAAATCTTCAAAAAATCCCCGTTTCGATGCAAGCAACATATGTTTCCAAAGCAAAAACACAGGAATCCAGGAAATTTCTGGGGTGGCAGCATCGACTTTTTATAATGGCTGCCACCCTAGAAATTTCCGTTGGGATGGCCACCACCCCTGCCACCCCGGGAATCGACGCCTATGTGTGTAATGAAGCCACATGAAAATGATCATTTTAAACAATGGCCTCTCATGAGATAACACCTAAACAAACTGTAACTGTTTCATATAATCGTGATAACAATTACTATCAATAATTGCAACGGAAAATGGTTACCATTGATACTACATAGACAGGATAAAAACAAATTAGAGAACATCTCACTATAGAGTTGGATTAGGGAAATGAGGAGTATCTGTAAAGAAATAAAAGAAAAAAAGACTTTGTAATTGTAATTAAAAACAAAAATCCTGTAAATAATCCAACTCTGCTACTATCCATAAAGTGCACAGTAATGCTACTATTGAATGTCACTTTACGGTCTAATTGTCATGCAGTAAGACATAGCAATTATCAAGACCTATCACAGCATAGCATATGCTTATCAACTATTGTATCTCAATGATTGTAATGTCAACATTTCTCTTTTATTGTCAGACATAACACCGATGTCATGATACACATGGGGATGTCCCTTCTGATGGTCGCATTAGAAGTTTCACGTGACGAGATCGGCAAATTTCCGTCGCTGCTCAATCTTGTGAAGGACGATATGTGCAGATACTTTTTTCAGGTAAAAAAGACCCAGACGTGTACAGTTTTCTTGTTATGGATCCCCTTTGCTAAAGGGGACACATATTGTTTTCACTCAATTTTTTTCCATCTTGTCCATGTCGTTTTGCCATGAAATGTTCGGTGGTTGTGGAAACTTTTGCAACTGGTTTTTACAATGATTATTGAATTGTGCCATCTGTTTCGGTTGACCCCATAGCCCCAGTAGTTACCCAACCAGCCCCAAAAGAGTAAAATTAATAAAACATACTTGCAAGCAACACAAAGGAAAAGTTTTTTGTGACGATAGGGTTATATGAGTGACAATGAAGTTAGGTTGAAAGGAATATGAACCAGTTGTCCCAAAGTGTAGCATGTGTCTGGCTTCTTGGTACCACTGTTGCTGTTTTTAATGTATAAGTTTAAATAAGCAGTGAAAGTTGTACTTTTGTGCAACAAACTGACAACGTCATACAACGATGGATAGTTCCAAGTTGTGATGTTAGAATAATTTGATTCCATGTAAATGAAAATTACCTCTTGGGTAATGTCAAATGCGGCAGCATTGTTATGTCATAATGCCCCAAGCATGCTCCAGCCAAGCATTGGACATTCATATAAGTCACTTTATCGTTAGCCAAACACAACACTAGCAGTTTTGTCCAAGTACCAAACTTTATTCAAACATAAAAATCATACAAAAAATTTACCAAATATTTACCATAAATTTTAGTGTATATTGTGGTTGTCAACTATTGGTTTTCAATTTACAAAATTGTTTTACCTTTTTAGCTGTTGAGCAGCGACCGGCTTGGATTGGTTGCAGCCTCACTTCGTGTTTCTCTGCTCTTGTTCGAGTCCCTTCGAAAAGAACTTAAGTTTCAGCTTGAGGTAATGACTTGTTCTGCCTGTTCTGTGCTTTTGTACGTCAGTGAAATTTAATGTCTTACCAAGTTGCTTGTGTAATGTTTACAAAGCATTAAAAAAATTAAAATAAATTTCAGTTTGTCTTTTCACACATGGTAGTTTTCTAAATCCAACTCATTTTGCAGTCACTGCTTAAGAAACTGATGGAATTGATAACGAGTGACAATCCAAAAATGCCGTACGAAGTGAAAGAGTTGTCACTAGAGGGGGTAGTTCAGCTCTGGCATATCCCTGGACTTGTAACGGAGTTGTATCTTAACTACGATTGTGATTTCTATTGTTCAAATGTGTTTGAAGATCTGAGCAAGCTGCTATCTAAGGTAGACTGTACTTTTTGTATTGTAGTGCTCAGTGTGCTCAAAGAGACTGGGAAATGGTTGAAAGGTCTTTTGGTCAAATGTTAGAAACCCATAGATTTTTCGACCTTTAATGGCCTTAATTGTAAAAGTAATTTAGGATTTTTTACTGTTAAAGACATGTGGTTTACCAATTATCTAAAATAAATGTTACATTTCTTCTGTCTAGCGGTGTGGCATACTGAATGCTGTTTGGATTATATATGGTGTAACAATGCATGTGTCTTAAAATTATTTTGCATAAGCGGATAGAAAACTTTGCATAAAAAATGTTCAAAAACCACATGAATTGTGATGCTTAAAGCAGCTTATTAATTTTACACATGCATATTTGTGAAACTAACTAAAAACTAAACAGTAGTTGGCTTTTTTGTATCCACCCAGGAAGTTTAACGAACTGCACGGCATAAATGAAAAAATAAGTTTTTTTGTAAATGAAAAAACAGTGTTGTTTCATTACATACACTTCTGTATGTCATTCTGCCAAATTTTAAATAAAATAGATTTGTATTCGAAACAACTAATTGTAAAATAGCCAGCTATTCCACTAAACACATCTTTGATTACCCAGGGGCGGAAAAAGCACATCACCAAGCCATCAAAAAATTAACGATTTGACCCTTTTGACCACAGAATGCTTTTCCTGTATCTGGGTTATACACCACTCACCTTCTATCCCTAGACGCTCTGCTAACTGTAGTCAAAAGCATCGAGCAAAGGTGTAACCAACGGGAAGCTGCCACGACTCAAGTTAACGAACAAGTTGTGATTGAAATCGAACCTTGTAAGTTTCTCTGTTGTAGCGTCATTTTTTCGCTAAAAATTAGATGTCCTAACTTTCGGTTGCAGTGTGAGTGGCTATGTTTACGATAGGCTCCATCTTGTATTCTTTAAATCTTTTTTATTGTGTAGTAGGTTTTATTGACAAACTTGGCAAAAAAGATAGGCTAGCGGCAGTGGTTATTAACCTTTAGTATGTAATGCTCACCTGAAGATTGTAAACTAATTTCTGCCACATTTGGTACAAAAACACTTTTAGTTATATGTGGAGAAGTTGAGATGGTAGTACAAAAAAGTGCTACCTTATATTTGGTTGATTGATTCCACAAGCAAGAAACTAAAATGTGTAATTCTCTTGCTCAAAAAAAGTTGATGACACTAAATTATTGCAGCATGTATATACACAGTATTAACATACAGTATATGTAACTGTACAACAAGATTGGCACCTTACTGATGCTTGTCTAAGTATCTGCTTGCTGCAACATATATGCTGGTAAAAATTATTCTCTGTAATTTCTAAATCTTTTAAACTTTTTTCTTAGCAACTCCACCAGCCTCACCAAGTGCGACAGCGGTGCGTCCTGCCACCTTGTGGAGTTCCGCAGCTGCTCTTGATGACCAGCAGGTGGCAGAAAAGCTCTCTAAACTGGAAGGTGAAGAAATTGTGCGGAAAGTACCAGAAAGGTTTACCTCAGCGTTCCCCACCATTGCTGAACTACAAGCAATCAAGCATAAAAAGAAGGTGCAAATTTTTCTTTTTCACCAATTAGTGACGTAGCAAAGTCTTTCAAGCAGTGGTTCTTAACCTGGGGGGTAATTTATACTAAATTTGTAACTCGACATTTTTAGAAGGTAGTTGGATTATCATTCTTCAGTTCCATTGCCCTAAACTAGTTTAAACTCCATAGAATATAAAGTTTCATGTGAGTTTATTTGTATTCATATTAGCCTTCTTTTACATGGTTTTGTAAAGTCATGCTGTAATTTGCTATTTTTTTGAAAAGAGAGCAATTTAAAACCATTAGGCTTCGTTCAGGGTGAGGGTAAAAGGAAAAGCTTTAGAACCACTGGTTCAAACAAAAAGAATGTAGCAATAATAACTAACCTGAGCGGATTGTGCGTTAGATACAAAGCTGTTGTTGCAAAGCAGAATAAAATTTTGTTGTTCTTTAGCAAATTGGGTTTCAAATTTCACTGTTTTGTTGTTGATCTGAATGATTCGGCATACTAAAGTTTTTTGAACAGAGCACATCAAAAGCAGACTCATTACAAAGGTAACCAATCGAGCCGAAAATACGAACATTAGTTGGTTTTATACCAAGGGTTCTAAAGCAGTGCTTCGCAACCAGTGTGCCGTGACACACTGTTGTTCTGTGAGATGGTTCTAGGTGTGCAGCAGTGTTACTGTATCTTAACAAACCTTTTTGAAAAAAAACATTTTACCCTTGGCAAATTTAAAGTTACATCTGCTCGGCAATTCGCTAACCTAAACTCCAGTAAGAATACCCAGTGTGAATTTATAATGCTTTATAACGTCACAGTAGAAATTTTCATGTTCGAAAAGCTGTCCTGGCATAAAACACAGGTTGAGATGTGCCGCTGAATTTTGAAAGTTTAAAATTGTGACAGCAGAAAACAAAAGGTTGCAGAGCAGTGGTCTAAAGCCACACGTCTTCTATCACAGATTCTTCAAACGGGTACAGAGCTTTTCAACCAGAAGCCAAAGAAGGGCATCACCTACTTACAGGAGCAAAACATGCTTGCCCTTCCCATTGATACTCGTGAAGTTGCGATATGGCTTCATGCCAATCCATGGCTTGACAAGAAAATGATCGGTGAATACATCAGTGATAGAAGACAGCCTGAGCTCCTGGATAGCTTTGTCAGGTATTGTGACTCAGCAGTTTTCACTAACCCTGACTCAGCTAGATTGAATAAGCATGTGCCAAACTACTGATTGCCATTTTTTTTATTACGTAGAATATTACATACGCCAAATAAGGTTGTTTGCCATGTAAGCGTTGTTTAGAAATTGGTGAAAGTGCTTCTAAATCCCAGCAACCCTTACTTAACGTGATACACCCAAAGCATACTGGACACTTTGCAGTGATTCATTTGCCTGTTTATTTGTATTCACACAAGTGTGACATTTGAATAAAAATACAACGTTTTTATGTTTTAATTTTTTGCAGAACTTTCAAGTTTGAAGGTCTGAGAGTTGACGAGGCTTTAAGAATGTATTTGGAAACATTTCGGTTACCTGGTGAGGCCCCTGTCATTCAGCGACTTATTGAAGCATTCTCCTCATATTGGTCGGTAAGTCACAAGAAAAAATTCTTTTTTTACAATCTGCTATTACAGTGTTTCACAACTGGTGGCCTACAAGGCAAAGGTAAGTAATTATGGGTCCCCTTCCATGAAGGCCCCCCCCCCTGTTTTTACTCTGTTTTTTTTTTTTTTTTCTTTCTTTCTTTTTTTCTTTTTTTCTTTTTTTCTTT
>QXVZ01023799.1:0-17972 GCA_008931825.1 Phallusia fumigata | reverse complement strand
CGTGATGGACGTGTGTGCTGGTGGATTAAGCAGCTACAAGGAATATTCGTGCGACACATTCACACAATACTCACGAACATGCGCCTACTTTCATGTGGTTCTCGACTGGAGAACCTCAGACCTTTGCCGTAAGTCGAAAACAGGAATTGAAAATGTGATAAGCATTGTACTAATTAAAACCAGCCTTTCGCTCGCAAGCAAATCTTTCGAAACATGTTACTTTTGAGTTCCGTCTACAGTTGCTCCCTAACTAATTATCCAGTTTTGGTGAATTAATATTTTTGTGTGCACGTGTACATGTTTAATGTATTATCAATCCTACAAAATTATAATTAGCGCATATTTCTAAATCTGACATCTTGATCTATGAACTAAAATTGAGAGTTTTGCGTTAAAAATTTATATTTGCGCATATTTCTAAATCTGACATCTTGATCTATGAACTAAAATTGAGAGTTTTGCGTTAATTAGAACAATAAAGGGCAAAAAAGCACTTCAAATTTCCACACAAAATACATTTAACTTGCATGTGCTTTTATCCCAGCTGTTTCATGTCCCGGCGGTATGGTGTACAGCGAATGTGGAATTAGAACAATAAAGGGCAAAAAAGCACTTCAAATTTCCACACAAAATACATTAAACTTGCATGTGCTTTTATCCCAGCTGTTTCATGTCCCGGCGGTATGGTGTACAGCGAATGTGGAACTGCTTGTCCAGACACTTGCAGCAACTTCGGTTTCGGCGCCGAATGCCCCAACAACATCTGTGTCGACGGCTGCCACTGCCCGCAAGGTACTGGTGACGTTGTAGGAACGATTTTTTACATTCAAAACAATGTTCTACATGGTAAAAACACGCTCATAGGCGCAAATTTGACATGAGATCTATAAATTTTGGAGCGTCATCGAAACCAAGTGACCACGAATAACAGTTTAACTATTCAATAAGTGTCTGGTACCTGCGTGTCTGCTGCAAACCTTATTGTATCTCTGAAGATGGTTATTGCCGAAACGTTTGATGAATGAAGCATGCCGCTTTTATAAACTGTATTGGGCCAGTATATTTGTAACAAGAGTTGTTCAAAAAGCGTTTACCAAATTTTTAGCTAATCCCATTGCGATACATCTTTGCCTAGTTTGGTTATTGTCAATCGTAGTGTTCTAGAATTCCAAAACAAAAAAGTCGTCTTTGTTACGTAACACACCGTATATAACAGGTACAGTGTTCGACGAGAGCACCAACTCATGTGTGGCCAAGGAACAATGCCCATGCACCCGTGCTGGCGAGTATTACAAAAACAAAGAAGTGATTCAACAAGACTGCAACAACTGGTAAGTGTTAAACCAGTGGTTCTCATTCTCAATGTGGGCGTTGAGAGAAAATTGGACAGTTCAAACGGAATATAACGACAAGGCAAATTTCGTCATGAATTTCTTCAGACGACCAATAAAAGTAATTTAGTCGAATTTTTAGAAAATTGGCTTCTAGACTATTTTCCAATTGCATCTTGATTAAGCAAATTTTATTGCTACTTATGAAATAAATTTGTTTTGATTTTTGTCTATTGAGTGGGACGTTGTAGGAATAAAAAGTTGCAAAACACTGTTAAACTGTTTGCATAGTATCGAATCTTTAATGCCGATGTTTTAAAATGGTGGAAATTACATTAGTTACGCTTGTGGATTGTTGTTGTCACTGCGTACGAGTAAATAATGTTTGTAATTGGATCGCAGCACTTGCGAGAAGGGAAGGTGGAACTGCACAGAGAAGGAATGCCCGGCCATCTGCTCGGCGATCGGCGAAGACCATTTCATCACTTTTGATGGCAAGAACTACCAGGTATTTGCCGCTATTGTGTTACGCGTCTTAAGCATGCTTTCGTATGGTTTGTATGTTTTTAAAGTAGGGCTTTGCATTGTTTTGAGCCAGAGCCTCAACGAAAAAATTTTTTCATGTGGTGAAATTCATTTAGGGCTATACTACTTGCAAAATTGTGTGGAAATAGGGAAATGAGAGTATTTAGTAGTTTATCGTGCATTAAAATTGATCAGATGCACATTTAAAGATCATATAAACGATTATGTGAAGGCCTATGTATGTGTGAACACTTTGTTTAAACGGCCCTTCACTCATGGCCCCCTCTGTAGATCTCGGTCCCCGAAACAATTTACCTGCTAGATCCAATCTCGTAGGCCCTGCATGAAGCACAAAAAAGCGTTTTGAAACAAGAGTATTGAACCATCTGTTAGCGTACAAGCCAATCGTTTTAATAAACAAACTAATAATTTTTGTGCAGTTTTCGGGTGGTTGCGAGTACGTCCTTGCTCAATCCCGATTCGGAGCCGACCAGCCCTTCGCCATCTGGGTCCAGAGTCCCGGATGTGGTTTCTACGATTCGGATCCGTGCAGGAAGACGGTTTCAATCAAACTGTGGGAGGGAGAGGTGTACAGGTAATCATGCTGTTTAAGTTGGCGTTAGCCGTAGCATAACGATTCGTGTTTTGTGTTTAACGTGTAGAAACTGGTTGTTTAGAAAGAATCTCAGGAAATATTACGTAATCTACTCTATTTGTATTTTTGAGACATTTATATTTCGCTAAAATCGTTATCAGTATTAGCAAGCATTAAACTGTGATTTGTAGGCTTGCGCATATTTGATACTGGAATCTGCCCTGTAGCTTATCAGCTTAAAAGTTTATCAGTTGTAGGAGCTCAGTTTACAGTCACATAAACATACTTTTTACAAACACTGATTACCGGTGAGGGCATTTTAGCTTTGAATGACGGTTAAAGGGATCTACGGAATCACATGATCAAGAATCGCTGTCACAACCTAAGGTGTCGGACACACAACAAAATTCAAACCCCTATTTGCAGATTTGAGGCAAACGGCAGAGTTAGGCGTGGGAACAGCTTGCTGGAACTTCCGCATACCGACAGAGCCATCGGTGTCCACTTTCAGCGTCTGTCGACCTCTTTCCTGAAAATGCGAACCGACTCTGGTATGGAACTAACCTGGGACGGCCAACACCGTATTTACCTGAAACTTATTCCGTCCTTCAAAAACAAGGTTTGTGTTGACTTTTGGAGAGACGTTGCTAAATAAAGGGCCTTAAATTTTGGTGGAATGGCGCTTTTAGAAAAAAAAAAGGTTTAGCTAGGTATTGCTATACTATGACAAATTTTACACAATCGAATATATCGTTTCTTTTCATTTCTTTCCTTTACTGTTTGAATTTGGACATATGCTACTTGTGTCCGCAAGTAAAACCTTAGCGAAATTAAGAACCTTGTGTATTGTCAATGCCTAAACCTCAAACAGTCGCCATAGGTACCAACAGTCACTGTACAAATTATTAAAAACTCAAAATTTGAGAAAAAACAGTCTCATATGCTGACAGGATCAGTCAGTATAAGAAAAGCGGAACGTATATTTTGCCTTAGTTGGAATCGTCGGTTACTTATTCAAATAGACGGCAAAATACATATGTACGGACTGATTCTGACTGCATTTAACACTATTTCTCCCAAATTTTAATCTAACTGAAGTTAAGTTTAACTTGATAAAATCTCCTAGCCGGGAGCCAGGGGAAAACATACGGAGGCTTTATGTGATTTGTCATTAGAAATGAACAAAACAACTAAAATCAGAGAACTTTATACAGGTTCAAGGTCTCTGCGGCATCTACAACCTCAATCAGCAAGACGACTACACACTGCCCTCTGGCGCCACCACCATCAATGCGGCCGACTTTGCCAACTCGTGGAAGACTGACGTATCTTGTCAGGCGAATGAGGCAACTACTGGTGTGACTGTCGATGCTTGTGTGATTGCCAGCCAGTACGCCACACACGCAAGTGTTATGTGTACGGCTTTAAAGCTTGGTAAGCGGAGGTTTAAGTGATACTTTGTAACTGTATTTTATATTAAGGTTTTTTTGCCCGCTGCAGTTTTATTGTTTTTCGTGCATTTTCGGCAATATCTCTTGTGTGTTGGTTATCGCCTGACCACCGATTAAGACAAAAACTGGATAATCGGAGCTTGTATAGAGTCCTGTTCATGAGGAAGTTGACTAGTTTAAACAAACAATCGTACATTGTAAATCTTGCCCCAGTGCAGGAGTGAGGAACCAACTTGGCTATTAAATGTGGACAGCATCAGAATTTCGTTAAAATATACAAATAGCATCAAAAGTCAAAGCCGTTAAATGTGTATGTATTAAGTATTCCTTCAAAATGCTTTCGCCGTCATTGGCGATTTATATTCAACGTTCAACCGTATGATGAAGCCAAACTAATTCTGATGCGGGCTAATAGTCAAGTGGGCCGCACGCATATGGCCCGCAAGCCGTAGGTTTTTACCTCTGAATGTTGCTGCCATCTAGCGGAAATGTGTAAAGAAGGCCTTCGCATGGAAGAAATAGGGAAACAACATTAATGCGAATACAATTTTAATCATCTTATTGTTCTCAAACCCATATAACTTTTAGGAGCCTTCCAAAAATGCAACCTCATCGTCGATCCGGCTCCTTACGTCACAATGTNATGGCAATACAATTTTAATCATCTTATCGTTCTCAAACCCATATAAATTTTAGGAGCCTTCCAAAAATGCAACCTCATCGTCGATCCGGCTCCTTACGTCACAATGTGCGAGCATGACGTATGCCATTGTCTGCATAAGTTCCAGGCAGACGGCGAAGCGTGTAAGTGCACTGTGATGAGCGCATATGCTCGCGCATGCGCACTAGCGGGGAGCCCGATCTTGGAAACCCCCTCATGGCGGGAGGCGGCCGGTTGTGCGGTCAGTTGTCCGAACGGTCGAGTTTGGGACGAATGTGGAGGAGCGGATTGTGAAGTTACATGTCAAATGATCAGTAACGGGACTCAGGACCAGTGCGAAGCGGTATGTGCATGTTGTTTCAGATATTTTGTTTGTTGTGTTGATACCCGTGCATGATGTAAAATAATGGAACTTATGGGGGAAGGGCTTGGGTCCCTAGTTCTCAAACTGTGCGTCGACTTAACTTTCCAAGGGCGTCGCATAATGATTCCGTTTTGTAGCTTTTCTTTTGTATCAGTAATTTTTGAGCACAATCTTCTTTATAAAATTCTGAACGCTGGTGCGTCGAAAGCCCAACAAACTTATCTAAAGGCGTCGCATCGAAAAAAGTTTGAGAAACACGTAAGTGGTCAAAAATTAATAGGGACGAAAAACAAGGTGTGGGCACAATGACAGAAAATTTAACAAATTCTTTATGTGTGATTTGAATTTTTCTCTGGCTGCGCTATTGTATAGGATTAAAAGCAATTACCAGCCCCTGTCAGTTCAGACTGTAAATACCCTAAGGTAATTTATCGCCTAGCACGGACCGTTTTTTCTTATCCGTGATTCTACCCAAATAACGCTTTTTCAATGAAATTTTCACGATCTGAAACCTTAGAGATTTTAAAACCTAAACCTTTGCGTGATTTTGTACAGAATTCCGAATGTGTGGAAGGATGTCGTTGTCCCATCGGACAAGTTTACGACTCGTTCATGGAATCCTGTGTGAACGTCTCTGACTGCACTTGCTACTACAGGTAACCGCCACATATTCACGTGAACATAACCAAAAACTGTAGCACATTTCCCTTATTTTGACAATAGGATGCTAGCCCAGTTGTTCCCATCTTGGAGCGCACGACCACATGGTGGCAATTGAAAAAAATGAATCCAGTAAAAAGATGTTGTGTTACCATTTTTAAACATAGACAATTTGGGCACAACATATTCTTTGGAAACGCCTGTCTCGCCTCCTCGCCACGTGGGGGAGTTAAAATTGTGATCTGCTACTATTAAAAAAAAGTTTGCAACTATTTCTACAAATTGTTTACGGAGTTTTACACATGTTCTGCCAAGGGTGTACAAAATAATTTGCTAAAATGGGCATGAGACACAAAAGGATGTTCTTGCTTTCACAGAAATGTCGCATTCTCGCAAGGAGACAGACGCCAGTCGCTGTGTGAGCAGTGCACGTGCAACAACGGTGCGTGGAAGTGTAACACAATATCAGGATGCACAAAACAAAATGTTTGCGAAAATGTAAGTTCATTCCTGTCTGTACATTTCACGCTTTATCTGTTTTAAGTGCGTAGCCTAAAAGCCAGTAATATACATTACTACAGGCTCGCCGTTAAACCAGAACTTAAAATCAACGTTTACTATTGCTGTGTTAAATAGCCTACTCTAACCTATGGGGATTCATATTTGAGTGGGCCGTTATCGTTGGACTACATGTAACTTTCAGGGCAGATCCATCAAATATGTATTAGTACAGTTTTTCCAAACCTTTTATGATGGTTTTCCCACTTGCTTATTATGGAACTTCTCATTCCTCCCCTACTAGACAAGAAGTGATACTAAGTAATATTTAAAAGGTTTGGAACCACTGGTCTATCAAAAAATGCTACACTTACCATGAATAACTTAACTATAAAGTCGAAATTCCTCTCCTGAACACATAAAGTTCCTCCCTCTGCGCTAGCATATCATTTACAGCATTCACAGTCTATTCCACCTTTATCAGTTTTATTTGGCTACAAACGGACCGTAGTCGCGCCGTTTCGAACTACACACCAAAACCCGTTGAACCTTTCTGTTTCCCAGGGAATGATCTGGAACAACTGTACCGAGTGTCAGCGTACCTGCGACAACATGCACTTGGCTTGTGTGCAAACCTCCTGCCACGAAGGTTGCGCCTGTCCCGAGGGCACAGTGATGAACGACGGGAAATGTGTGGAACCCGACCAATGCCCGTGCCACTTCCGAGGCAAAAGCTACAATGACGGAAACTGGATTAAACGCGATTGCAACTTCTGGTAGGAAAACATGTTTTGCGAAACGAACCAGAACGCAGTAAAAACACTACCCCAAATGAATTGCACATGATTGTTTATAACAGTAGTTCTCAACCCTTGGCACACATGACGTGGTTGGTACTGTGATTATTCATGGCACGCCAAGTGAGTTCATATTCCAGTAGATTTTTTGAGCCAAAAATAGCGAGGTCTTTGATTTTTAACGTAAGGTGCAGTGCAACTGCAGCAACGAGCTACAGAGAGCACCAGATTTTACAGTTTGACGCAGAAACATAAAGCAGTGACGTCATTAATATAGCACGCGAAGCAATTAAGATTGTGACATATTTGGAAACTGACACATTGTGTTTATAATGTGTAAATAATTAATAAAATATAGTTATTGAGGTGGCATATGGCATTCAAAACATAGACTCGTAGATGCGACAGTATGTATTCAAAGCAGCACATTGTTTGTATTGTATAAGATGTTTTAAATCTGTTATCTTCTAAGTACCCAAATTTTTAAAACGCCAAAAATATGTATTAAAGTTTTTTTTTTTAATTTTCCTTTAGACAAATTTTCTAGTGTAAAAAGTCACTACACCTTAAGTTTCTTCCCCCCGCCAATAAATAACCACTTCCTCGCACATATCTTCAACACTACTAAGACAAATTTTAACTTTCAATTTGCAACCGCAGCAAATGCAAGAACTCAAACTGGGACTGCACGGAGCACGAATGCCCGTCGTACTGCACAGCCTACGGTGATCCCCATTATGAAACATTCGACAAGAAGCGATACGAGTTCCACGGCGACTGCACCTATGTGATGGCTGAAGATTTCTGTGGTGACGGCATCGGCACTTTCCGAGTCACAGTCGAAAATGTACCGTGCAGCACTGGCGGTGTCACTTGTACCAAGGCTGTCAAGGTAGGTTGATGGAGTTCATTATGTGGCGGCCCCTTTTAGCACAATTGCATTTTAAATTGTATTAGTGGGTTACTTTTTTGTGGCTCGGTTTATTGTTAATTTTTGTTATCGTGTATAAAGTTATAACCTAAAAACGTACTTAAAATTTAAGAATTTAGGCCAAGTAAGTTTGCCTGATTTCATCTTATTTTTCTGAGCGTTAAATAGGTTGCTTTAGGGACGGTCACAAATTATCTTCAAACCTTCGAAGTTTGAATTTAGTTGTCTCACGTACTGGTCATATCTTACCCGATGGCCGTAGTGTTCAAAAAATAAGTTGATCAAAACATTTTATCTACCTTGTTGTTGATTGACGTTTTTCACATCGCGGTTTAGGTAATGTTATACGACACTGTCATCCATCTGATCCGCGGTTCGGAACCAATTATTTCCCGCAACCCTTTCACAAAACCCGAAACCCCCAAAGCCGACTTCCGAACGATCAGAGCTGGAGTTTTCATCATCATCAAAACGAAGGTAAATCACACAGAAAATAATCTACATGAAAAATAGGGTATCACGATTGAAATTGTTGTCTTGTGCAGATCGGGCTGACTGTCTTGTGGGATGTTGGAACCCGGGTTTACGTAAAACTCGAACCCAAGTTTAAGTCGCAGGTTTGTGGTTTGTGTGGAAACTACGATGGAAACGTGCTTAACGACTTCAGAACGCGACAAGGTCAGTTTCAAACGTACAAAGTTCTTCAAAGTTTTTGTGGACTAAGTCAAAGCAACCGACTATGTTTTGTGTCGACCATTACGCGCTTTGAAAATACTTTCCTTGGCCCAATATATATGTCATATGAAATTGCTTGAATGTGCTATCGTCTTTTCAAGGTTTCTTGTTGTAGTTGACTTTCCAATTGACCACTTTTGTTACACATTTGTGCTTCTGAATTTCTGTCTGGCAAATTTTCTCTCTTTTTGCATGCTAAACGTACTTGACTAACAACGTTCAGTTTTTCAACGTTACGTAAACCCTGTACTTTTTTGAAAACAAAACTTTTCATCCTTGTGTTAAGGTGAACTTGAGTCAAACACGCGTATGTTCGGCGACAGCTGGAAGGTTTTCAGTTCCTGTCCGCGTTCAGAAGACGACCCAATTCATCCGTGCATCGTCAGCCCACAGAGAGCGGACTGGGCGAGATACGCATGTCGTCATCTGCAGGAAAGTCCCTTCTCGGAGTGCCACCAGTTTGTAGACCCAGAACCCTACTACCAGTCGTGCCTGTGGGATTCGTGCGGTTGCGACAGAGGTGGTGACTGTGAGTGTCTGTGTACTGCTGTGGCTGCCTATGTACGAGAGTGCAACGAGGTTGGAATTCACATTCCATGGAGGTCCACCGGAAATTGCGGTAAGTGCTATCTTAATCAATTAACAACAAGTATAGATGGTTTAAATAGTCTCAATGTGAAGATACGGGCCAGTACGTTTCAACAAATGCTCCTGTAATCATCACATGTGCTGGCTTGTATGGTTTTAAGTAATCTCAGTAAAAAGATGCAACCAAGTACTTGTGTGTAAAACATTTTCTACGTTTCGACAAACGCTGTTGCCATCATCAGGAAGCGTAGAAAATGTTTTTCTAAGTACTGGCTTTCTTTTTATTAAGACTTCTGATAATATTTACCAAACTAAGGGTAAAATGTTGCTCATTTGGATCATTCGATGTTTTTACTTTTCACTCCCGAACCCACACCAATTTCCTATTTCTTAAATTATTCCGTTATCAGACGTTTCCTAGGGACTCTTTCTTATTCTTACAAACAGAAAACCCCAATGTTTCTCCTAAAAAATTTTTGAAACAAAAGTACAACCCTGACCTCATATTCTTAATCTGCCTTTGTTTTTTACCTTCAAGGCTTACAGTGCGAGAGTGGCAAAGTGTACCAGGCTTGTGGCAGCACCTGCTCAGCCGACTGTTGGACGGCAGCGGAGGACGAAGGGTGTACGAGCACATGCGTTGAGGGCTGCCACTGTCCAAATGGAACTGTACAGCACGAGGGAAGGTGTATTGAGAGACAGCAGTGCCCGTGTAAAGTGGGAAGCATCGTTTTGCCAGTGGGGACAATCATCCCATACAACTGCATGCAATGGTATGTTGGAGTTATAATGCGGTTACGTTTATATGGAGATAACAATTTTGAGGCGTTCATGTAGCTGTGACTGATATGATTGCTCTACCCTAAAAATATGTGGCTATGATAATGGCGGCCGAATATTTAACACCTAATTACACGTTTCAGTTTTTGGTAATTTTTATGTGAAAATGAACCTATGACAAACTATCAAGCAATCTTCTAGATGTTGATGTGTTTATTACCTACTTTTTCTCGCTAAACTGGCAATTTGCTTAGATGCTGAAGGCGTCCCATAACTGAAATAAGTACAATCATTTGGCAAGTGAGGTGGCATAGGCATATTGGGTTCCAATGGGCTGCTTCAGAAAGATGTTCTGTTATTAAATTATTGTTTTGATTCTTCGACTGGGCCATAGATTGTACATAATTGTTTTAGAGCTTAGACAACCACAGTTGTTCATATTACGGCACAAACGCGGACTTTTCAACTTGCTGTTACAGAAATAAACACAACTTTTTTTTAATCACCTACGTTCAAGTCAAACCATCTTAAAACTGCTTGATTTATTTTACTTTGTCATGAACAAAAAATTTGGCACTGCTTGCATGCAAACGTTGTTACGAAAAGCAAAAACGCAGATTCCGAAATGATTTACAAACTTTAATTTATAGTCAATGCGTGGACAGCACTTTGAAATGCACTGGCACCCCGTGTGAGGGTCCGGAGACTACGACTCCTGCAATTGGAGTCACCACAACTACATCTGTTGTCACCGAACAAACAACTACATCGGTAAGTTTTTCTTTTACTAGAATTTAAATTATCGATCTAATTTCGTTTTGTCAACCACTGGTGGCGGTTGGTTTGTTCTGAGCTGCGTGATAGAAAACCGCTTGTTGTGTAGGGAGCACTTACAACAACGTTGGGTCAGACAACAAGTTCACCTGCCGTCACTACTGCTTCACCCAAAACAACCCCGCGAGCTACAACCACTATGAGTAAGTCGACTCGTTCACAATAAGAGCATCCAAATTGTTTTTCTCATATTTATGTTAAATATTCTTTTAAGTCTTCCTAAATATTCTCACCTTTGTCAACATTGAATAAAAACTACCTGTCAATAAGCTAACCATGTAACATTGCGCCTTTTAGCCTGTCCAGATGGTATGGAAGCGGTTCAATGCATGAACCCGTGTCCGTCAAAGTGCCAGTATTTGGAAACCAGCCAAACGTGTGTTGGCGCCAGGATCTGCATACCCGGATGTGGTTGCCCTGGTGACAAGGTTGTTGGGGAGAATGGAACTTGTGTGGAACCGATGGATTGCGCATGCAAAGACGAGAATGGGAATATACATGAGGTTTGTAGAGAGAAAGCTGGTGGTAGGAAACGTGCTTGTGTTTGCGGTCTGTATAAACTTGTGTTGGAAGAACTCAGTATACGAAACTAATTTGCGTTTAAACGCTAAACTAAACAGCAAATACATAGTTACTTTGACTGAAGACGGCGTTGTGATAAAAGAGTTGATCATTTTCGTTTGTGTTGTCTACTTTTTTCTTTGGTTTTTCATTAAATGAATATTTTGTTTTTGGTTAATCTACAATCAATCATTTGTTTTCTCAGTTTTTTTTGCCCATAATTTTGATTTGTACAATACGTAACAACAACTTTGTTTCTTTTCAAACCAGCGTTACTCAACTTTTTTTGTACCGCCCCCCTGAATAGCTAGGTGATTTCAAATCGCCCCCTAATTAAACAAACATTAAAACGAATTTGTTTTACGCACTATATCTTTGCGACGGTTGAGGCTGATGCGATGGCACCAGTTTGTTAACCTCGTTTTTAGAGATATATGACACAATTGGTCTTGTCGTTTCATTTCGTATTAACTCTCAGGGCCCCATGGTTAATTTTTTGTTCAGCGTCGCCTAATGGCAACAAATGCCCACTGGGGGGCGCTGGCACCCACGTTGAGAACTACTGGTTTTAACAAACTAACAGAAAAGGCGAGCAGTTGGTCGAATGGACTGAGGCGTACAGACAAAAAATACCTCATCAAGATTCGCTCTCGGGATCGTCCCGGGTCGAACCCCGTGAAAAAAAACTAACAGAAATTACGTGGTCAGGTCCCGTAATCGCTGTTATTTCCAATCATAATCAACCTCAATAGGAAGATACAAGCCAGTTCTTGTATGTAAAACATTTTCTACGTTTCGACAAACTCTGTTTTCATCATCAGGAAAGGTAGAAAATGTTTTACACACAAGCGCTGGATCTTCTTATGGAGACAATGTGAAACCGTGAATTGTGTACCTAAAATTATCAACCTCACTCGTTTAATTCTATGCATTGCAGGCCGGTCAAGGTTGGAAGAAAGGTGAATGCGAGCGCTGCACATGTTTCAACAACGCCATCGAGTGTGAACCGCTCCAGTGCGGTGAAATAGCTTGTGATGAGGAGGCAGGAATGTCACTGGTGAACGTGGCGGGTGTTTGTTGTCCGGTTTGCATCCCGACCACCACTTTCCCCGTCACCGAGTCCACGTCCACTGCTGCTGTTTCCGCAACCACATCAACAGTTTGCGACGAAAGTAAGGAATCCATTTTTTCAGGTTTTTGTGGGCACTGGAATAGATGTATTTTCTTGGTGAATGTACAGCGTTTGGGTAAAGTATGTAATCCACTTCTTGTTTTACAAGATTTAATGGTTCATAGGAACACTATACGAACTTAAAAGTACCTTAACTCAAAACATAACTGCCAGAGAGTTTGCATATTGAGAATACATTGTAATGCAAAGGTTTTAATAATCTGGCAACAGCGATTGTGCTGCAAAAGTTTGCATTAAAATTATTTACTATATACAATCTCTCTGGCTGTTATGCCTTCAAATTCTATTTATAGTTTCATATTTAATCAAGATATTGCCCCGTGAACGTGAATAGTTTGATTTCAACGGCGCTCTATTTCTTTATTTTAACTACTTTTTTTACCTTATTTTATCTCATTTACTTTTTATTTTTTTATTTTCATTTCCTTACTTTTAATTCATGTTTTCTATCGTCACGACCACGTACAAACTTACTTTGAAACACGTTTATACCGAACTTAATACAAACGAATTGAGCCCTTTTGCAGTTAACTAAGTGAAACTTTGCCCTTTGCAACAACTTGCTCCTTCACATCTTCACACTTTCCAGGTGAGGAATACGGAATCTGCACTTGCACCCCGTCCTGTTCCGACATCCGCTCCAACGTCACGTGCCAGATGTCTCTTGCTCAGGACGGAAACGGAAAGTGTTGCTCGTGCAAAGAGGGGATGGCCCGCGATGACGTCACTGGGCAATGTATTCCGGTCGAGTCGTGTCCTTGCGTCGACGATGAAGGTAGTAAAAAAGTCATTAGATGACTCTTATGTTTATGCTCGGTGCTCGCCGAAGCTCTCTCAGGGTAATATGTAATCACACATATATGATGTTACAATGGGTTAGTCGTCGCGCTTTCAATCATTTGAACCAAAACCTTCTTGCTTCCGTTGTTCTGGAGAGGCAACTGCCCGTTACAATAATATATAGGCGACGCTTTGTTCTGTGTACCCCGAATATTAGCATGGCTCGGCCCATCTGTTGGTATCATATATTCTTACGTGTACTGTAGTGTTGTAAGTACCAAAATTGACAACCATACGTTTTTTTGCAAATGCCCTGTTGAATAAAAAATAAAAAATGTATTATGGTAAATTTAAGCGAATCTTATCGTATTCGTAAAGGGTTTCAATGACGATTTTTGAAACAGAAATCACAATCGCTACATTACAAACGTTTTAAAGACAAATATTAAATTTGAAATGTGTATGCTGTACGTTTTTTTTGTAGTTCACGATTTAGATGTGTTTCATTCCGCAGGAAACACTGTCCCGGCGGGTAAGACGGTCAACGTTGGTACCTGTTCCCGTTGCGAGTGTATCAACGCTAAACTGAGGTGCGCAAACTATTGCACCATCAGCGGTTGTGCGAAGGGCATGAAAATGGAGACAGATGAAAGCGGATGTTGTATGTGCGTTAAAGGTAAAATTTCATGTTTAAATAGCGTTGATTTGATTTCCGAACAGCTTCACCACACTTCAGAATATACCTCGGTGTTGTACGGCCCCCAAGCCAAATACGAACGTCTCGTTTAAGCTAATTTGAAATTACAAAATAAAAATGTTTTATTAAATAAATGACATATTTTGTGTAGCAACCTCACTTTTTATCGCTTGGTCACAACATATACTCTTTCAAGCTTATCAAAACAATTCAATTTACTGCATTTATACGGAAATACATATTATGCAGAATTGCATTTAGCCTTATGGTTCGGCCCTTCGCAATATTTTCTGTTTCTCACATGACCCAATGGATAAAACCTCTTGCTTTAGTACCTGTGACAACCACAGTTGAAATGACAACCACCTCTGGAAGTATAACAACCACTGAACCATCACAATCAACCACAGCGGTAAGCATACTGAAGTTTACAACCAGCAAAGACAAGAATCGTAATCTTATACAGTTACTTTAACTTTGGCTTTATTTCATCATGTTGGAAAGTATTGAAATATTTTTATGTATTCGCATAAAACTGACCGCAGGTCTTTCACATTAGTCGAGTGGTTTCCAACCTTTTTTAAAGCACTCCTTCCTTTACTTTGGAACTTTTCATTCCTACCCCACTGGACAGGAAGTGAAATAAAGTAATATTAAAAGTTTGTAACCACTGCTCTAACAGAAAAGAAATACAACGCTTATCATGAATAACTTAACTACAAAGTGCAAATTTCTCCCCTAAACTCATAAAATTTCTCTTTGAGGAGGAATTCTTCCCCGGTTGGGAAACACTGCTTCAGAAATTCTCTGTGTAGCCTACATGCGTCGTAAAATTCATCTGCATTTACTATATGTGTTTTTAAAACTGGATTTTTGAAAACCCTCATTTTTACGATTGATACGTTTTGTAAAATCTTAAAATTCTAAAAAAATGTGCTGCAGTTGCAACGAAAGGCGTTAAACAAAACGAATTCTGTCTAACTACCTTGATATGAAAAAAATATCTTCCATTTTAAGGGATCGTCACCGGTTACCACCACCACTCCAGGTATATCTTGTGCGTGCAAAGCTGGGTACTTCGAATGCGACCAGTGTGACAAGTGCGTTAGAAATGAGAGCAGATGCGATGGAGTGCGGCAGTGTGTGGATGGAAGCGACGAGATGAACTGTCCCTGCATATTCAACGGTGCAGTTATGTCGGTAAGTTTGATGTACAAAGCAATGCGGAATTACAGTAAATAACATTTGCTTAAATCAAGCGCTGAAACAGGTCTTGGAATTCGGTTCTCGCTATTGTATGCTACTACACCCCACTGATATCCTGTAAAAACCTTGCCAAATTGAACTTTCGTGATTAAAGTGCAGCAAGCCTGTTATGTGTCAAGATTTCACTCCGCGAATAAAGAATTACCCGAAAACAACGCCAAATATATAGCTAAACATATGCTGGTCCAAATAGTTCGAAACTAAATATAGTTAAGTTGGAATTGGGGCGGAAAATTGGATTGAGTAGGCATTTGGTGTTGGTCAATGTTTGAGTTATAATATTTCCACATTTCTCTGCAGAACGAGGACAGTTGGGTTGTAAGCGATTGTCAGACCTGCACTTGTGAGAACGGGCGTTCCGAGTGTGTCAAGACTTGTAATTTGGTGTGCAAAGCAGGTTACTACCTTCAAACATACGAAGACGACAGGTTTGCCAAAACTCTCGTTTCTTTCGGTGGTTTGTTTTCCGGTCGGACCCTTTTTTTCTTAGCACAGTTGTGTTTAGCGTTTAAGGCCCCCTCGACTGGACCCACCAACGTGTTTCCCGTAATGCGCCAAGCTCGCTCTCTGCTGAGCTCCCGTCACATCACGCCTTGTAATTGCGGTGTAGCTGCAGGGCGTTCAACCTCGATCCACCAACTAGGTTCTTCACTTTTTGGACCCATACCGTTTAACGTTGCGCAGCAATTGACGGCATTGATTGATTTGGTTATATTGTGTCGCTACGATTTTTTTTCATGAAGCGAAAAAAACTCAACCTAACAACTTTGCAACTTAACATAACATACAGTAACTTTTATCACAGAAACTAACTTGCTGTTTCAGATGCTGTTCATGTGAGTTGGCATCAACCACAACCGCACCAGTTGAAGAAACAACCAGTAAAACGGAACCAGCGACCACATCTACTGGTTCGCAACCGGTAACAACCACCACCAAAGTCGCTGTTGTAACTACGACCATCTCATTGTCAACTGAAATCACCACCAAAGGTAAATTAATTGACAGATGTAAGACGTATTTTTTCAGACCTTCACTTTATTTTGTTTTAATGCTATCTTCAAGCAAACTGATCCTCATTTGTTTAAAAAATAGTTGCCAGAGAGCTTGTATGTAGTGAATACATTGTAATGCAAACGTTTCAATAATCGCTGCTGTCATCATCAGTGTACCATTATGTTAACCATTTATAAATCTGTAAGAAACTAGGTCTCATTTAGGATTATCGTGAAGAACTAACCAAAAGATTCCGTAACTTTATCAACGATATCAAAAAGCTAAACCTTCTAAACCAAAATCAAAAAGTTCCTGATCATATAAAGTAGTGAGACGTTTTAAAACAAAAACCTAATGTATTTGTTTGTGAACAGGCCTTTGTGTAAACGCCCTCGGAATGGAGTCCGGCGACATCGATGACCAGCTGATTTGGGCTTCATCCTATCTCCCGGACAGAAACCCAGAATTCGCTCGCCTCAGATCCCAGGGTACACCGGCCGATGCTAAATCGCTCTCCTGGTCACCGAAAGAGAACGACGCCGCACCATATTTGGAAGTTTCCTTCCTGGAGCTGACGGAGGTTACTGGTGTGTCGACCCAAGGTGGCGAAGATGGTGGATTTGTTGGCCAGTTTACTATTGAATATGCCGACAAGGAGGGAGTTAAGATGGTTGAGGAGACGATCGTTGATGAAGATGGGAACACTGTTCGCCGGCCTGTTGTATTTGAAGGTATAGGATATAGTCATAGTAAATTTGTTTGGGTTTAATGCTTTGTGCTTCTGAGATTAGCCAAAATTTAGTTGTTGTCAGAAAGCAAGCCACAACCAGACCTGTCTGTATTGAGATAAAATCTTCAGACTTAACACTATCAACTGTTGCTGTTAGGAACCCGAAGTTCTTGGTTGTAGGCATATGCTTTGTAACAAACTTTACAAATACACACAAAAAGGGGTTCATTGCAATACTAATGGTGAACTGAGGGCGTTTTTTTTCCTCCAGCAAACAGCGACGATCACTCAGTGGTGAAGAACCGTCTTCCTGAAGCCATAATCGTCAAACTGATCCGCATCTTCCCTGTTCTCTCCTCCTCACCGAAGATCAGCCTCCGCGTTGAAATCCACGGATGCGGAGAAGGAGAAGTTACAACTACCACAGAACAACCACAAACTACCACAGAACAACCACAAACCACCACAGAACAACCACAAACCACCACAGAACAACCACAAACCACCACAGAACAACCACAAACTACCACAAGCGGAGCTTCTGTTACTACCACTACAGCAGAGGTTTCAACAACCGCAACAACTAGTACGAAATGTTTTTAAACAATTTGTTTTAATCGGATATTCGTCAGGGGTTTGTTTCGCAGTTTTGTGGCGTAAGGGCCTAACCCTAGAGACACCCTAGCTTTTCAATGCATTTCGCCTTCGCTTAAATTGGTTTTCATTCCTTCCCTACTAGACAAGAATTGATAAAAAGTAATACTAAAAGGTTTGGAACCAAAAAAATACGACACTTATCGTGAATAACTTATAACTATAATTCACACCTCCCTTTTACTCAAATGTGAATTATATGCTTGCGCACGCATGCCTGGCGTACTATGCTTCCTTTTACTCGTAATATTCCTCCCCGGTTGGGAACTGCTGGCCTAACCAATATTGGACAAGCGATTCTACCAATTTGATTTTAATAAAACACCAACTATTTTGATAGAATATT
>QXVZ01023791.1:0-11917 GCA_008931825.1 Phallusia fumigata | reverse complement strand
TTTTTTACATTCACTAACGATAGCAAAAGTGCCTAAACGAAAAAATTGAACGCATGTGGTTTTGTGGAACAACATGAGTATGCCCGACCATCATAAAATTAATTAACTTTCCTCCTCTCATGTACAATACGTGTAGTCATTTTTCAACAAAAACATCAGAAACGCCACGAACCATTCCACTGCCGCAGGTTGAACCATCCTTCACCAGCCCAGCGTCGCTCACATCACTCGCATTAGCGTCGGAATGTGTCGTCTTGCAAACGTAGACTTCATTGTCAAGTGTGATTGTATTTTTATAGGCGTCGTAGTTTCGGTTTACCATCGGATGACGGTTACCTCCGGAACATTGAAGTTTGCCACATTTGGCGTTCCTGAAACACAAGTGTAAACGTGCGTTGAAATTAGAGACAAGGTAAGGACCTAAGGAGCAGCTTAATTGAAAAGAAACTGTCGGAAAGGTTATATGCGGTGAATACATTGCATGTTGTGAATACATTGCAAATGTTTCAACAATCGCTGTTGTCATCATCAGTGCGTAATGACGAGAAGCTGCTGAAAATGAATTACAGCAAAACATATAGCACTAGAACAGTGGCTCTGAACCTTAACGACAATGTGGTAGGTGGGCAATCAGCTGAACTTGTTAACTAAAAGTACGAGTGTTTTATATTGAGTGTGACAGCAAAACTAGCAAAATTGATAAACTCTTTTTGGCAGGTCGTGAGAAACGGAAATTTGTAACCGAAGTAAGTGCGAAATTGTACAAAGTGTGTCTGTTCTGTTTCAGAAGAACTTACTCTTNAAAACATATAGCACTAGAACAGTGGCTCTGAACCTTAACGACAATGTGGTAGGTGGGTAATCAGCTGAACTTGTTAACTAAAAGTACGAGTGTTTTATATTGAGTGTGACAGCAAAACTAGCAAAATTGATAAACTCTTTTTGGCAGGTCGTGAGAAACGGAAATTTGTAACCGAAGTAAGTGCGAAATTGTACAAAGTGTGTCTGTTCTGTTTCAGAAGAACTTACTCTTCGGAGCATTTAATAAATTTTCCCTTATCGTCTTTTCCGCAATTTCCGTTCTTGGTTCCACGTTTGTTCACCAGTTTATAGCAGATATCGGCACCGTTGACAGCTCCTAGAAAGACAAACATTAGTTTGTTGCACACATTCATGTTAGAAGAGCAAGTCTGAAAACTTCTTCTGGAGTTTTGGAGCGTACTTTGGTCAACGTTGGCCAGGGCGTGGTTTTTTTAAGGTTCTGGCTAAATTCGCTGTAATTCCACTTTTGCATTTTTGATACATTCCCCCTTAGCTTACTTGAAATTTTTAGACTTGAAAAACTGAAAACTACTAGACAAGAAGTGATACAAAGTTATGTTAAAAGGTTTGGAACCACTGGTCTACCAAAAAGAATACTACACTTATCATGTATAACTTAACTTTGAAGTGGAAATTCCTGCCCTCAACTCCTAAACTTTATCCGTGGGGAGGAATTTCTTCCCGGTTGGGAACCACAGGCATAGGCAAATTAAAAGATGATTGAAATGAAACAAACAAGGGGGCAGAATATTACTGAGGAAGATCGCAGTGAGAATTTAAGATGCCGAATACAAAGGTTGAGAAATATTAGAACAAGCATAAAAACTGTTGCAAATGCAATCATATTTAACTTTAAGTTGCTATGATTTAAGATTTAAGTTGCTATGTTGCAACAACCACAACCGTTCTTACCTGGGCCCCAAACATTCTCGCACTGCAGATCAAGCGTAAGACAAATGCCCTCAGCACACATGGCAGTGTTGGAATGGCAACCTTTCCCATTCTCCATGTAAACGTTTCCGGGACACTGAAAACAACAAAGAGATTTAGGGGAAAGGATGATGTAAAATTGTTCTGCTTCAAGTCCCGACAGTTAGTGCAGTGGTCGGCAACTCACAGCCCATTTACAATTTTCCTATGTATAGGAAAATACCTTGTAAGAGATAGTACTTCACAGGTGGACAAAAAGGGGGACGGGGGGTTATATATTTGTAATAGGGTATTTTATTAATAATATAATTGCACGTTCAATTGCTTAAAGTATCATTCCAAAGGTAATACTTAAAATTTAGTAATAATGAATATTAGAGTTTCGAAAGTTTATCAATTGTAACAGGTTGGTTTCTCTCATTATTGTACGGATACAAACATACTATTTCCGGTAGGAGGATTTTAGCTTTAGAGTTTAAATGTCGGTTAAAAAGATCCATGGAATAAAAATGGTTGAAACCCACTAATTTTGTGAACAACAAAGACATAAACCACTAAACCGTTTACACAAAAATGTTCAGAAATCTCACGTTTGGTGAATGTCCAGTGCAGAACTCAGGTAAATCACATTCGTTTCCATTGGTATCCCTGCACACTGTACCAGCCCTTGTGTATTTACATGACTGACAACATATCCCCGAATCGCATTCGGCGTGTGACATTAGTTTGCATGTTGTCGAATTGCAACATTGGCTGGAAATGCAATAAAAACACATTTATATTTGGTAAATCTAATAGCAGTGTTCCCGTTTTATTTTAAATAACGCATGAATTGCAGATTTTCGGGATTATTTACGTTTCGATCGGCAAGAGTTTTTTCGCTTGGAAGTTAAAAAAAAGATTTGTGAAAATATTTGCATCGCCATAAACACGGTTTGGAAGACCAAGTTTATAGCTAATAGCATGATACTCTTTTAAATAGAAACTAGATCATTGTCTCTCCAAAAAACGACTAAACTTAAACGACTGAACAAATGAACTTTTTTGAATGATGGCTGTTGTCATCATTATTGCATAATCGTTATTATTACAGTGTCCACTATGCATTTAAATGAGCACATTTTAAGTCCATTTAACATAATCTTAATAAAAAAGGTATTAGCTAACACTTATGTGCACGACTTCTTGACGTTTGGTCAGGCGCCGTTGTCATCACTAGTAGCTATCAATCAAGACTATTTAATGCCGTAAACCGTGTGCCACGTAACATATGAACTGGAAATAACCTCGTACAGTCCTCAGGCAACCCGCAATCGCATTCCTCTCCTGACTCGACGATGTCGTTGCCACACTTGGGTCCTCCATACAAACGATCTGGCTCCGGTACGTTCAAGAGACAATTGCCAAGTCCAAGTTTTAAGCTTTGTTCAAGGTAGGTTTTGCTGCATGATGACCAGTCTTTGGAAGTAGAAAATCTGGGAAACAAAAAACAGACGACTTTCGATGACTAATACTTAGTAGAGTCTCTAACCATGGCCTTTGAGAGTAACATGTCAATCAAATGGCGTTACAAACAGCTTAAAATGTGGTTTTGTGTTTCGACAGTTTTTTTCTGTTTTGCTGTTGGTAATTTATTATTGTACGACATTGATGGCAAAATAAACTAAGAAAAATGTTTTTAGGTTAATGCTGCATGATGAATTTTACATGATAACCAATTTTTGCAAGTTTAAAATCAGGAGAAAGACACGTACAACCTTTAGATAACCAACAATTCATTTATTTCACCAAGTTTTCAACTTTTGACATTAAGAAAGACAAACAATGACGGATTTTTACCAGTTACAAATATGGATAAAAAACACGTGTAATGTTTAGACGACCAACATTTTGTTTGTTTTGCCCATTTGTCAACTTTTGGCACCAGGCGTGAAAAACAATACGTTTTCCAAGGACCTCCCACAAAAGGCATAAGGAGTTCATCAATCTTTTGTCCCAGCAGTTATTCTTCGTACAAAGCGTTATTATATCTCACTCAAACAACGACGCAAGAAAAAGTTGGATATTAAAGATTGCATTAAAAATTTTAGTGTGAGTGTTTATACCCGATCGTAACTTGAAAAAAGCGCAATAAATTTTGGGAATTTCACACATAAAATCCGTTAACCTCCAAAAACGTTATAACCAAATGTGGTTAAACTAGAAGTAATCCCAACATCAAGGTGCGACAAATCCGCAACATATGTGGTTTGTAATCCAGCAGACTTCAACACAGGGTTGTATGTAAATCTTGTGACTTAAATCGTGTAGAGAAAATGCCCAATGCGTCCAGTCAAGCCATCCAAACTTCAAAACGCTATTTTTCAGGCTTACCTGCCAGGAGCAAGCAGAGCTGGTAACTGTAAGATGCTTGAGGCACGTTAAACCAATTCTCAGTTCAGCGGAAAGGGTAAATCAATCATGAAGCACCTAATTTGCCCCAATTCTGGCCCAAATAACAACGTGCAACCTTCACTTGTAATACTTCAGGCTGTATAATAACTACGACGATCCCCATTCAGTTTGTGAAGCAGGGTTTTTGAAACGGAGAAACCCTATTGCGCACTTGAACACAACAACCAACTTTACAAATTCAAAAAAGTTTGGGCGAACAATAAACGATTTTATATCTTAGCAGCAAGAATACAAGTCGATGCATTGGAGTAAAGTACCAAACATTCACTAATGTACTAGCAGTTGGAGGTACATTCTTGCTGCAAAAAGCATTGAAACAAGTCGAAAACACCACAAGATATTTGCTACTGGCGAGGCAGGCATGTATAACACAACTTGAATACTTGTTAGTGAAAACCGAAATTTGGGCGGACATTGTAGACATGACAGGCATGACATTTTGCCTCAGAAACGACATACCTCTATTCAGGATACAAAATACAAGAAGCCTACGTTAGGAATAATGACCTAATTTGACTTGTGTATCTGCTGGAGACAGTGATAAAACTAAAAACTGTTGAGGGAGGGTAACTGCGGGCTTTTGGTGAATGAAACGATCACCAGAGTTTCGATAGTCCTTAAAAAGACGAATTGTAAACCGTTTTAAACCTTACAACAACGAAAATTGACTCAAACAAAAAACGTTTCAGGACTAGTAAAAAATGCCTGGTTGACAAATGGGAAGTACAAACAAATCTGTTTGAGCAATTTGACAAAACAAAATGATATCATTCACCAACGCTTACGCGCAGTTTTTGGAGGCAAAAAAGGTAATATATCTGAAAAGTCGTATATTCAGGTTAAACGTATGACATAACTGACTTTAAAGTGAAGACAGAGATTTTATAAATCCAAATATGGGCCACCTCTTCCATTCTGGTTCAAAGAAGTGCGAATATTGCGAAGCTTGCTTATTTTCATCAACATTCAAATTTCCAAGTATGAGGTGTTGACTATAATAGCTGAAGACCATCTATAACAATGCCTTGTAGAAACCGCCTTTCGAGAGAAACGGAAACCACGTAAAACTTCCTGCTATTCACAGGGTAACTCGTTAAGGGGTATGACCACAAACCTTGCAATATCTAGAACCAGAAACGACGAGCTCTAAGGAAATATCCGCATTCGACCTGTCACCAACAGATCTTTATTTTTCAACCACAATTATAACGAACATTACTGGTCTAAGAAAACTGTTGTATAGGCACAATAGGACATTATCATCAAATGCCAATTGTTTTTTGAATGTGTGTTGTTTGCATTGTTTGGAATAAAACGATGTCACGTCTCTATTTAAAATATGATATCACAGATGCCACATATAAGCCCCTTGCATATTTCAACTTCAAAACACATTTTTCACGGAGTCTAGTTCATCACTTGTCACAAAAAACAAGGGGGATTTTGATTTCAAATATTACGCCCACTTCTATATGCGTAAAGTCTCACATTGTCTCAATAAAACAGGAGAAATCAAGCGGAGGAGTTGACGAGTCATTAATGAGTCGTAATCAGCTGACTGGTATTAATAGCTACGCACCGAATTCACCTGCAAACTACTCTTTCATTTAGGGCGCGACAATATAATTCAGCTATGTGCCCGTTTATGGTTAAAACGAATTGATTGAGGCTAAATATGGAAATGTGATGGATGCTGATAAGGGGTGGAAAGGGAACTGCAGTAAATTTTGTTTGTGATTCAACTTTACATAGAAGATGTTCTTGCACCTAAATGCATTGCGCAGACAACAATACGCTATGCCACTGTTTTTGTAAAAGCCAAAATCAGTTTATCGAAAATCGGTTCCTATCGAGTATTTAACTCGAGCAACTAAGATAATACCAAAAAACTTTGTTGCGAAACAGTAGAAACAAAGTTCAACGTATACTAAACTTAAAGACAATATTTAAACATACAATAATGCGAGATTACAAGCTTTACATCTCATATCAGAAGCAGTTTAACAAAATATGACCTTGTTTTCAAACAGGGACAAGCCGCTGTCACGGATGTGGACGAATAACAGTCAATCCGACCCGTTCCTGAACCGCAAGTTAACCAGAATTCGACCCAGTTGCAAAGACGGTTAATAACCCGGCAAATACGTTTCAATCGGTTGAACAACAACCCTGTTGAGAGGCGGAACGTGACTGAGCGTAAGCAACAAGCAATTCTCGTATGGTACAAGTGCTGTAGGAGAAACATGGACCATTCACGACTTGCTGGCGATGACTCATCGAATTAAGACGATTTACCGGATTGCGCAAGAAATGCAGATCACGTTGAATGGGACTGTTTTGGAAAATCGATTTTCGCAAGTCTGAAGGTCTAGAAGCAGTCGCGAACAAAAAGACAAGCTTTGGCTGCCTGTTGGTCATCAACCACACAACAATGCAGATTTTTGGGTCAAGTTTTTACTGCAAATTCGTACTAATTTTTCATAGAAAACAGAACACATTGTGGCTTTACTAAGAACATCACCGCCATTAGCATGCAACGTAACCATAGTATTTCAAACGTTTCCACAAAGTTATTGTCATCATCAGTGAAATAATAAATGCGACAAGCCATAACGCCTACTTTACATTTGCAGACAAGAGAGGGGAAAATAACCAATTAATTAGACTGGCGCATCTAGATTCGTGTTTTGTCTTTCTAAAAATACACTACATTCTTTACTCAATAAATTACGTTTCTAGCACAGAGATTAAAAAGGCAACATTCAAACATGAAGTAACGCCGCAACGGACCAATGTATCATCTGTTTAATTTGTGTCCCTTTAAACAACTAATAGATGAAAAAATTGCATGGACAAACATCTCAACGTTTCGGGGGTTAGCGGGGTAACCACTGGGGCTTTGGGGTCAATCAACACAGCTGGCACAACTGCATGACCATGTCTACCAGCTGTGAAGTTTTTTTCCGAATTTGCCAAATATTTCATGCCAAAAGTGCATGGACAAGCTGCAAGGTTAAAAAAAAATCTACAGTCGTAACGTGGTGTGCACTTGAGGAAGGGGACCATCAATAAACTTGGCATGCGGTTTTACTGCAAATTCTTAGGTTCGTGCCGATGGCGGCCGCGGTTTGACTAAAAATATACAAGTGGCGCTTTTCAATTGGAAAAGCCTGAATCCTCAGACGCGCAAACACTGAAGCACAAACAAAGAATGCGGAAGGAATCCAAAGACATTTCCGCGAAAAATAGCATCTGGTTTGGCTGCCTGTAAACCAAGCGAAGTGACTGGACGAAAACATGTTGCAACCATCTGGCTAATGCGTGGCATAGAGTAAGTTACGGCGTATAAGGTAGACAGACAACCCTTGGCCATGGTTGGTTGATCAGACAAAGGCACTTGTGACCACTGCATTTCACCATACACTTGATAACGGGCTAACGATGGCGACTTTGCCTTGAAACTATCCTGTGATTTCAAAATTAATGCTCAACAGAAACCTGATGAATGTTAGGGCATTTTTTTCTTGCACAACAAAGGCTAGGTCATGCATCATGTGGCTGTGGAGCAATAAGGCCATCACTTGGGTGTATACTATACAGTGCAACTACTGCATTGCACCACACACCTGTTTACTTGCAGTTCATTGGTGCCCGTAGGCTAAGCAAGGCCAATGCAGGTGAAACAACATGACTGTGATGCGTGAGATGTTATGGTCACGCTTATAACACGAACTGTGAGTCAACTGGAGGTTAAATGACATACAAAAAGTGTCGGAAGTTTTAGCCCAAACACCTGTATTTGAGTTCAACCAAAACTTATACACTTCTATGCAACCCTAAGATTAAACGCATAACCACCTTTTGTGTAAAATTATAGCGCTAACACTTTTATTTCAAGAGGAATGTAAATTTATCGAAATACAGCAAAGCAAAACGCCTAATCTCACAAATCACCCTAAGTGTGCGAAGTTGTTTATTCTAACAGCACAGGATTGTGTCAACGACAAAAACAGTTTTTCAAGTCTCGGAATGGCGCCTGATTACTGCGGAAATCGCTGACCATTAAACAATGACGTAACGTCCAGCTGCATGGACGGCCAAAATTCACGGGAATAGCTCAATCGTGACGCGAAGTCACATGTTATGCTCCGCAGTATATGTTAATACTTGGCTGAGAGATTTTAGTGTCAAAAAAGAAGCAATGGGCAACATTAAATTAAACTTTAAAGATTTGTAACTCAAAAAAGTCTGTATTTACATACACACTGTGACTCTGTCCCAAAAATACAAAGCAAACTGTTTCTCCAGCATTACTCTGTTAACAGTTTCAACAGGATTTGGGCATAACAGATAGCTACAAAGAATGAAATTTAACTTGGTGTCAAAAATATGCAATTCATGNGCAACATTAAATTAAACTTTAAAGATTTGTAACTCAAAAAAGTCTGTATTTACATACACACTGTGACTCTGTCCCAAAAATACAAAGCAAACTGTTTCTCCAGCATTACTCTGTTAACAGTTTCAACAGGATTTGGGCATAACAGATAGCTACAAAGAATGAAATTTAACTTGGTGTCAAAAATATGCAATTCATGTTGAATCAGACTGTGTTTAAAATTGGTGTAGAAAGGTAATTCACACAGAATGGGTGTCAAAAATTTTCTGATTTAGTGTATAGTTAACAACTGGAATTTTAAGGCAATGCCACCCTTTATTCTGGTATAAATATGGTTTTTGTAACCATCCAGGAAGACTGCTGGATTTATCTGTCACCTTTTAAGCCCAAATACCAAGGTACATGCCAGAAGCAAAAATCCAGAAAACACGACCTACTTAAAGTCACAATTTACTGGTGTTAGCCTAGCAGAAATTTTGTATGACTACCTCAATTAATGACTGTGAAAATCTAACTAGTAATATGGAATTTCTTGCAGTCAACATAACAGCAACACACAGACAACCAATACAAGTACAATTGCATATAAACCCCTGTCACTACAAACGAAACAAATTATTTGAAATCGGCCTGTAAGTTATGGGTTTAGAAACATGAGACACCAACTTGCTTTACTCATTTACTTCTTGCTCAAAAAATCGCCCATCAGTGCTAAATAATAATTGAATTTCGATTATTAAAACACTTATAACATTCGCTATATACAAGCAGTCTGGCAATGATGTTTTTACTTGCTTCAGAGTTGATAATAATTGGTAGAACTGCAAAGAAAGCTCCTTAGAACAAAATATTTTGGTTCTTACCCAGATGAAGGTGCCATAATACAGTCAACGTCTTTTGGACAAGAGCAGTCGGGTGTGTCATGGTTCATGCCGAAATTATGTCCCATTTCGTGAGCTATAGTTGCAGCAACCTTCCAAGGAGTGGACTTGTCCTACAAGAACAATTCAAGGAAGAGATACTATAAGAACAATTTAAGGAAGCTTAAGAGTTTCTGAATGGTAGTTTATGAATTAGTCACCAACACACTGACAAAGTCATAGCAATGATCAACAACTGAAAAATACATTTTAGTGAAATTTGTGATATACCGAAGGCTTAGTTTACATTTGAAATCGTATTTTAATGCAATTATGTTTATTTTTATAAGGAGCATTTTTATGTTTAATGGCTTTTTTTCCATCTTAAATATCACACACATGCTCCTATTTCCATACAGATAGACACAGTGAATGTGCTTGTTTAAATTAGATGATAGTTAAGTGTAAGCAATCATCAAGACAGTATGTCACCTCATTAACACCTCCTGATCTAGTTCCGCACATTGTTCCAACTGTCGCCATGCCAATTGTCGCCCCGTCAAAATTGTTACCGTACAATAACTGCACATTGTCGACAAAAACCCATGGAGATTCTGGTGGATCGGACCTAATCTTTTTTTGTCGGTAGCTCAGAAACTCATTTAACACCTACACAAAAGGAGAGAGGTTCTGTTAAGCACTATGATAGCATGGTGTTTAATGTTTTGCCTTTGTGTAGTAAGTATTAAAAATCGAAACATTCTAACTGTGGAAAAAAATTGAATGATTGTTAGAAATATACTGCCTTGTGGTATTTGTCTAAAGTTTGCCAGCAAAGTCACAGATGATTGAAGCAAGGACTGAAAAATACGACATGTGTGTTTTTGTTTTAAACTTCCCACAAATAACCACAAACAAATATATACCGCTAAAGATGCTTTTCTAGTTCAAAATAATTTATTCCCCCCAAACAAGTAAACTTTTGTGTTAAACAGCAAACCATGCAGCAATTGTCTTGGCTACGATTGGTTAGGTTGACTCGAGCAGAAAATTGCCTGTGGCAAGGACAACTACCTCTTGTGCATTGGTCTTAAACGGAATTTTGTCTTTCTTTGTCCAAGCCTCAATGTTAGAGAGAGCAACTCTGATACCCAACAAGCGATAGTGGGAATCAAGGATATTTGCAATTTCCTTGATCCGGTGATCAAGGTCAAGACGATCGTAATTTTTGGTCTGTAAACAAAATAATATTAACTCATGGTCTTCAACAAATTAAATACAGTAGACGCATTAAGTTTGTTTTGCTTAATAAAAAAACATAGCGATACAGTAGCACACATTAACAATCAGGCTGAAAATAGCTGTGCAATGTTAAAACGTATGAGGTGCAAAAACTGAAGGGAAAGATTGGTGGGTCAAGGTTGAACGTGCAGTCGCTAAACTGTAAAGTTTAACATCATTTCCATAGTTCTGTGTCTTTATACGAACTACAATGATAGATAAATAGTTTTCATCTCAGACTAATTTTTCAGTAGTTCTTAGGCTATGAGACTTTTGTAAATGTATTTGTATGTATAACAGTATAGCCACAAAACCACACTGGCAAATGAAAACATAGGATTTTATAAGCACACCAATGTATGTCAACATAATTGCCACAAACTTTAAAATAGTAATTGAACAAATAAAATTATCATATGTTAGTAATGCACTTGTAAACAACTGTCTAAATGCAGTACAACATGCAGTTTACATTGTCACATCAGATTACAGTACATTTCTTACCACAGCGTTGTCAGCCACAACCATCAGCTCAATGAATTTCTTTTCAGATGAGGCTGCCCGCTTGTTTCGTGAATGCATTGTTTCATCTACACATTAAATAAACTTTGGTTCTATATATAACTGTATGTAAGCACTGCCAAGTACAAAAAATTGTGTTGTGCACTGAAACAGCATGTCAAAACAGTTGTAAAAAAATAGAATGAACAAACCCTGGTAAAGTTTCATATATATTACAGATAATATTTAGACAAGGGTAGAGGGTTGGCAGTTTATAGTATTTAACACAGAAAAACAACAAGATGATTTTACAGACAAAACAGAAACATTGGTTTTGCATATAATTTAAATATTTAAACCCATAATGTATATCTACCCAATGCAAAAGTAAAGGGAAATCTTTGTACAAATATAAATCTGACCAGCAGCATAGGCATAATAAAACACACCACAAAATTACCATGGTAAATACTTACTTGACAACATCAGTGCTTTGTTAAACATTGACACAAAGTCGTAAGTGTCATGATTTCCACACGAGCCACTCGGCCAATCTTTTTCAATAAGATGATATGCGGTATGTATGTCAGTGTTAAAATATGATGAGTTTGTTTCTTTTTTGATTGGTTCAAACGCCAGCGTTTTTCCATTCATAAAAATTGTGCCACTG
>QXVZ01023782.1:0-12210 GCA_008931825.1 Phallusia fumigata | reverse complement strand
TCAAACCTTATTAATATCAAGTCATTTTACATACAGCACTCGAATCAAGTTCAGAGTTAACGGAGCAAGTTTTGAAAACCTTGCGTTGTTTACAGATATGAGTTTGCTAAGAATGCAACTTTAAACTGTATGCCCATTTTGACAGATCTGAGCTTTCTGGTTTGCAAAAGGTAGTCCAGTTGACTCCTGAACAACCCAATAAACCGGAAAATAAATTGAATAAGAGCCCACTTCACGAAGCAGACGGACACACTGGAGGTATAACTTTGTTTTGTTTTGCATCAAAAAACTGCCTGAAGCTTCGATCTCCAAACAAAAACAAATGGCAGACATTAGGAAGTAATCCCTGCTTTTCTTCACAGAAGATTTTTTTTTAAAACACAAATATATAAACCGGCTCTCATCCCAAAAGTTCAAATTAATTTTTATTGATGCAGTACTGGTTATAGCTGAAATCAAATGACCCCTTTCTTTATTTTTGACAAACAAATGACAAACCTCAAACTTTCAAAGTAATTGAGTTCCATTCAACTCATGTTTTACTTTAGACAATACTAACTTCACAATTTATATTTCTACTTGCAAACTTCACAATATATTTTAAACAAGCAAATATCCAATAAGCGCAAGAAACCAGAATCTGCTTTAAACATCCACGGCCCTGCTACCAAACTGCGAGAAGTCTTGTTACCTGTAAACATATCAAGGTATTCAACTTCTATAAATTTACGATATTTTTTTGTTTCAGTTATTACGGCGCATGAAGAACCTGCTGAGGCACAGAGTCCGGAAGAAAAGTGAGACGCTTTCAAGCATTGTTTCAAATGAATGTCTTTTACATTATTTTTTAAGTTTTTTGATCACTCAAAAACTGGATCACATATTTAACATGCTCAAAGCTTTCTCTAAATCAGTGGTTCCTAACCTTTTCTTGTCGGTAGCCCTTTAAAATTACCAACCAGTTCTCGTATCTCCCTTTAGTTGTTCTAATGTTCAAAAAACAAACAGTTTTTGTCTGGATGTTATCGATGCAATGCAGTATCCAGGTAATAGTCCCAAATGATTCAGTACTCCTCCCTAAAAGCACATCTCGTATCCCTTATAGGTACTGGTAGCCCTGGTTGGAAAACCCCTGCTCTAAATTAATGTTCCTTCGTATTACAAAGCAGGCTACTCTGGTACTGGTGGTTGGAAAACCCCTGCTCTAAATTACTATTCCTTCGTTTTACAAAGCAGGCTACTCTATCATGGCCATGAACCTAAACGTTTTAACAAAACCAATTTTGTTTTAAGATTGGATGCGGCTTTTATAGCAATAGTCAAAGCTGATGAACTAGAGGCAGTCGAAGGCGAGAACAGCAAAACCGGCTGGTATTTTATTTTCAATGAAAGCCAAGTGGAGATACAGGATTTAAATTGCAAAGACGAGGACGGCAGAACCGCTCTGAGAATTGCCATTAATAATCAATCAAAGTCAGCATGCGAACAGTTGCTGGAAATGGGGGTATGTAAAATCCATCATCTGCCAATTTGCTTTGTAAACTAACTTTCCTTATGAAACAGGTTCATGTTGGGTTCATTGTTAAACGGTTTTTTGCTATCCCGATTTTGAGTTCAAATTTTTTGAATTAGGAAGTTCGACTACACTGTACTTCGCCTATGTAGCTTAAATTTCTTGCTGATGGAAACGGGATGAGAATAACCAACATGCAAAAACAACATATTTGTACATAACCCCACAGATCGACATAGGAAACTGTCTGTTTCATGCGATCAAGCAATATTTTTTGGACGGTGTCAAAGCCATCCTAGAACATGAACGAAAATGGGGAATTCACACTGGTAGGCTGGAATTAAGTGATTATTACTTTCCTGGCTTCACACCAATAGTTCTAGCGTCATATTGTAACAACTACGCAATCATCAAACTGCTCATGGAGTTTGGATATGTAATAGAGGTACGTGGGTGCAGTTGTTTTAAGTTATATGCTCATTGACCGTTTTTTCAAGTTGCTTGTACTTTCGTTTACCTGTTTTTGCCCTTACAACGTGTTAAGTATTGCTTGGGAGATAAACCCGATGAATTAGTCCACTTAGTCACGCATTAGAGCATGTTCTTTGGTAAGGAAGCAGATGAATTCGAGACAAGATTATAATCATGCAGCTACCATATGAGTGCATTAAACACCTTTTTAAATGATTGATCTGTTAAAAAGCTGCTTGATTTCAAAGGCAACATTGCTTGCCGATTGAAGGAGGCCAAAAATAGTTGCCTAAACTTGTTATGCAATAGCTTAGTGGAGGTTTCACTTGCATTTAAACGTGACCGTGTTTTGTTGGACATTGCAGGAGACGATCACAACCGACGAGGTTTTTTGGGAATCCGCCAACGAGCGTCAAATTATGTGCAAAGCAAAGTCGAGTCCCGCCTACATTACAGCACTTGCAGAGGTAAGTTTGAGTTGCGCCCAGCCAACATACCAGAAATCATTTATCGCTTGTCACCCGTCAACGAAATAGCATCTATCATACATAATGAAGTTGCAAGTTTCGATAATCAAAAATGAATGTCGTGCGGAGGCCAGGCGTTTATTTGACCTCCAGCAAAAATAGAATAACGCGATATGCCGCACAAATATATTACACTGGTCTTAAGCCGGAACAACATAAAAGTACTTCATCAAAAGCATACAATAGGCTAATCTGACCTACTCGACGAGAGAGAAAAAAAAAGAAGGCAATCTGTCCGGTGCGTTGTAGGCTCTTGTAATGTAAGGGAAACGTAACGAGAGAGGCCGTTGCACTATTTGTTTTTATTATTACTTGCGGTTAGCTTATAAGGCACATCGAAGCTGAGTGTTAAACTTGCCAAAACCATGTGTTTGCTCGCTATCCACGACTAAGTATTAGTGTTTAATCAATATATTGCCTAAACATAACCTTTTACTTTATTAGTCTGTTTTAATGCAGCGTGGAGCGGACCCATTTAGTTATTGCATGGACTTGATCGACGAAATTCGAGAAAATGCAAACATGGAGCCGCAACACAGCGAGTTTTACGCAGAGCTTGAAGAAAATCTGGAAAACTACATGTGTTCCCTGCTCGACGAGGTACCCGACAAATCCATCCCCCTTTCCTCTCTAGGACTCTTGTCACTGCTTAATCATTCCGGCATTATTCCTTAAAACGGTTGAATTGCAGCGGTTAGGAAATATGCTTTTTTTCACAAAGCTGGGTAACGGCACTTAGAGTTTAGTTTACGCAGTGTATGGTAACATAGACCAGTGGTTTCCAACCTATATTGATGCGTTCCCTTAGATAATTTTTATCTCTCCCATCTAAGTTAAGAAGTGATATAAAGTAGCATTAAAAGATTGGGAACCACTGGTCTACCTAAAAACATCACACTTATCATAAATATCCTAAAAAAGTACTCATCAAATTCCTTCTTGGTGGAGTAATTCCTTCCCGAGTGGGAACCACTGACATAGACCATGTATAGCTAAAATGAGCTTCGAACATGGAATTTTTTAATGTACACATCACAATTGGTAGTGTTGTTTGTGAACGGAGTGGCCATATTTTTCTTCCACAGAGGTATTTTCCACCATAATGAATGTGTCAAATCATTAGGTTCGCTCGTCGGATGGACTTCTGCGTTTGTTTCACTGTGAAACCTCAAGTAACAAGCTCAACACATCAACACACATTAGTCATCTGGGACGCGTGGTGAAAACCTTTCGCCGAAACCAACTAGATGACATTGAGGGCCAAGACGCTGACGAAATACCATTAAGCACAAGTCCAAACAAACGACTACAGCTTTTTGATCGTTCCGTGGAGATGAGATTGTTGAAGTTTGTGACACACAGTAATTCCCAGGTAATTTCAGTTTAGTTTATCTTTACGTGCCCGCCAAACAACTCTAGATTCATACCTTTAAAAGATTTACAAAGCACAGAAAAGTGTTTAACTACTTAACGACATATTTAATTGTGATAATTAAGTTAACTCAATACCATTGGGCAACGAAGACAAACATGCGTTCCATCTGTTTTGTTTTACAGCAATGTATTGATTACATGAACTACAAAGGTGCAAAGTTTATGCACCAAGGAAACATGATAAAGTGGATTCTTGTGCATTTTTTCGTCGGTGTTCTTTTTCCAATTCTATCATTGTTTCATCTGATAAACCCCTACGGACCAATGGGAAGTGAGTAATACTAAACCGCTATAACGCATATTCAATGCTATACGGTGTAAATTTCTGTTCAAAAAGTACAATGAAAGAATGTGAAAAAAATATGATGTAAATCAAAAAATCATATATTCTTCAAAAATGGCACAGTTGCAAACCTGAAGTGGTACAACGAACCAAAAGCTAAATCATAATTATGTGCACATAAACCTTTTGAAATTGTAACTGCTCTATATGATCATATTTTGAATCAAATGAACATATCGTGGAAAACAACAAGGCAAAAATTCATAGTACGCCAGGCCTGCAAGAGGCGTTATGCCGTATCATAGTCGGCCTTGCAAGCATTTCCATTATCACCCTGGATAGGCTCCTGTCGTGTGTTCGAATCCCACCGCAGGCGAGATTTCGTGCCAATCCTTGCTGACTGGAAATACTTGAAGGCCAACTGTGCTACAGTGTCACGCCTCATGCAGGCCTTGCGTACTATGAATCATATATGAGTGTGTCGTAACCTTTGGCCCGAATGAAAGCTTCAGGGCAGATCCCAGTACAAAATATGCTTAATCATATAATTCACATTTCAAGGCAAAAATTATAAACACCGGTTTTAATCATAGAAATCATCACGAAGCCGGCTATCGCTTTTGCTTGTCATCTGATATCAGATCTGTCTTTTGTTGTCCTGGTTTTTATCAGCGTCGCCACGAGATCTGTGGAACACGACTACCTTGGTGCGTATCAACAAGTCCTACCTTTTAATGCAACTTGTACACAACAACTTGCATGCACCCAATGACGGTTTAGAAACACTGTTTTTTGAAATAGCAAATACTGCAATTTGGGTTGGCTTAGATGGAATTCGTACATCATTTGGCTTAAACTTAATCATCTGGTAACAAAAAATCTCAAGCCCTTCTAAAGTCAGGGAAAAGTGAAAAAGTAATTTGACTTTATGGTTAGGATATATTCGTCCGTGTTTTATAGGATCACCTCCTGCTCCTGTTGACTGGTTGATCTTGTTTTGGGTGATCGGAAAATGGAGGCAGGAGCTTCGTGAGCTGATCTTTCACGGAGGCAAAAAATACGTCTCCGACTGGTGGAACATCAACGATCTTGTGCAACTCGTCTTGTTAACTGCAAGCATTATCCTCAGGTAAACAAAATATACCTGTTACCGTAACTGCATGGGATCACATAATTTTTTATTTGTGACATTTAATCGACTGGTTAAAATAGACAATACGACTATTTCTATCAGGTTGTTTTAAATGATCCCCATAAGTCAGAAAACCTAGACTTTCTTCCTGTACAACCGTATTGAACTTGTAATGTAAACACACAGGACCATCGAATACTTCCAACATGCGAATGACCTAAACAAAGTTTCGAGATACGATTGGAAACCGACAGAATTGAAGCTGATTTCAGAGGCCCTCCTCTCATGGGCATACATCTTCGTCTGCCTCCGAGTCCTCAACCTGATCAGAACCATCCGATGGCTTGGACCCTTGCAGTTATCCCTGGCTCGGATGATATCAAACATCATTGAGTTTCTGTTTATTTTCGGATTGGTTGTAGTTGCATTTGCACTCAGCTTAAGTGAGTTGTACTGGTATTACGGCACACCCGCGGCAAAGCAAATGTTTTGCCCCTCAAACAACTCCACGAGTGGTACACAGTGTGCTAGCAACGTATTGTTTACCAGCGTCCGCGACTCGTTCGGCACTTTGTACTGGGCGATCTTCGGACAATTTGATCTAACTGGAATCTCGCTCTCAGGACGGCACTCAGTCACCGAAGGTGTCGCCTGGTCGCTTATTGCATTGTATCACGTCGTGGTCATCCTGGTCATGATCAATATGCTGATTGCCATGATGTCACAGAGCTATGACGAAACAAGCACAAACGCCGAGGTCGAGTGGAAGCTTCATAGAGCAGCGGTTTGGCTTCGGTTCATTCGCAAAGAAAACACTCTTCCTCCACCGATGAACATCATCCCAAACATCCGGAAACTTATCAAGAAGCTGCGTCGTTCTCGGAGGTGCTACCAGCCTAACGGGAAAGATGGTTTGAGACATTCTAATGATGAGAAACTCAGGAAAGAGGCCATTAGCATGCTGCTGGAGAGATACAAATACAACACACACCTCACTGAGTGATCTAGCAAACTTAAATGACTCATGTTGTTTAAAGAAATCCTGAGTGTTAGGCGTTGCATGAGCATTTATAGACTAACTGACCTGTTTCAAGTGAACCAAACTTAACAAGTGCATAATCATCAGACGCACTTCTTTTGATTCTGTTGAGTCGCTTACCCGCTGAATGCCTAACAACATTTGTAATCGATTCTGCAAAAAATCGCTGTTTATTACACTCATCAGTTTTCTTTCTTGATAAAACTTATATTGCGTAGATAATAACGTGTTTATACTTACACAAATGGATGTAATATCGTAGTAAGTAATTTGTTTGTTTCATTTCTATGCGCGGTGGCTGAACAGCGCCTCAATGCGCTGTGCTTACAGTAAGTCCAGCCTCGAGATACCTGCCTCGTGGCAGTGCCGTAGAATAATTTTTAAAGATAATGCTGAGAGTTTTTAATGACATTTTTAAACAATTATATAAACGCGTGTGCGGCAAGGGTAGTTGCTTTTAAATGAAGTTTGTAATGAAGAAGTTTTGTCACGAGAAAAATGATAACATGAATGTTAATGTTCCCTTGAATCACATTTTCAGGTACGGTTATGAAATGTGCACGATTGATGTGTAACGTATTTTCTTTAGCTGCGAAAACTGCGCAACGTTCCAGGACCATTTCTTCATGGACTTTTAAATATTGCAAAAACAGCATTTGTATAAATGTACCTATTTAAACAAATAAATTGTAGTTATGCGTGTGCCCCGATGGTCAGTAAACATGGTTACATATATAATTCACAAATCTAAAAAAACGGAGTTTGTAAAACTTGTACTTTTTTATTTGAAAAACTGCTTTTTTTTGTCACAACCTATATACTATCACGAACATTTCTGTTCAACTTATATGACCCAGCTTGAAAGCAAGGTTTTGAAACACACCATGTGAAGGTTTTAGAAATTTCCAAATTTAACGCAAAGCTAACACATGTGATTTAATTGCGTTGGGGTCAGCAAACTGGAAACGGGGATGCGAACTTTTTTCGCACAATGTGCGCGAAATGTGCAGATCCGAAAATGTGCGCATTGTGGTGTGTGACCAAGAGATACTAGACTAAGAATGCGTCTTGCATGTCCCTGCAAACAAATAAATCATTGAATATTTTACAATCTACTGGAATTTAGGCACTGGAAATTTACAGCTACATTAGGATGGCACAAATACTTTATAAATACAATTTTTTTTCGGTGCTTGCACATTTTCGACAAAAAATGCACAGAATGTGCGCGCCCTTTTNAACACTCTTCCTCCACCGATGAACATCATCCCGAACATCCGGAAACTTATCAAGAAGCTGCGTCGTTCTCGGAGGTGCTACCAGCCTAAAGGAAAAGATGGTTTGAGGCATTCTAATGATGAGAAACTCAGGAAGGAGGCCATTGGCATGCTGCTGGAGAGATACAAATACAACACACACCTTACTGAGTAATCTAGCAAACTTAAATGACTCATGTTCTTTAAAGAAATCCTGGGCGTTAGGCGTTAGAAATTTATAGACTAACTGACCTGTTTCAAGTTAACAAAACTTAACTAGTACATGATAATCAGGGGCACTTTTGCATATTTTGATGCTGTTGAGTCGCTTACCCGCTGAATGCCTAAAAACGTTTGTAGGCTAATCAATTCTGCAAAAAATCGCTGTATATTACACTTATTAGTTTTCTTTTTGACAAAACATATATTGCGTAGATAATAACGTGTTTATACTTACAGAAATGGATGTAATATCGTAGTATGTAATTTGTTTGTTTGTTTCATTTTTATGCGCGGTGGCTGAACAACACCTGAATGCGCTGTGCTTACAGTGAGTCCAACGTCGAGATACCTGCCTCGTGGCAGTGCCGTAGGATAATTTTTAAAGATAATGTTGAGATGGGTTCAATCAAGCCTCGTCAAAACCTACTGCAACGTTTCTAATGCCAGTTTTGACCAATTATATAAACGCGTGTGCGGCAAGGGCAGTTGTTTTGTAATGAAGTTTGTAATGACGAAGTTTTGTCCCAAAAAAATGATAACATGAATGTTCCCTTGAATCACATTTTCAGGCACGCTTATGAAATGTGCACAATTGATGTGTAACGTGTTTTCTATAGCTTCAAAAACTGCGCAACGTACCAGGACCATTTCTACTTGGACTTTAAATGTTGCAAAAACAGCGTTTGTATAAATGTACCTATTTAAACAGATAAATTATAGTTATGCGTGTGCCCCGCTGGTCAGTAAACAGAGGGTACAGGATAATTCACAATCTAAGTACAAAAAAACGGAGTTTGTAAAACTTGTACATTTTTATTTGAAAAACTGTTTTTTCTTGTCACAACGAATATACTATCACGAACAATTCTGTTCATCTTATATGACCCAGCTTGAAAGCAAGGTTTTGAAACACACCATGTGAAGGTTTTAGAAATTTCCAAATCTAACGCAAAGCTAACACATGCGATTTAATTGCGTTGGGGTCGGCAAACCGGAAATGGGGATGCGAACTTTTTTCGCACAATGTGCGCGAAATGTGCAGATCCAAAAATGTGCGCATTGTGGTGTGTGACCAAGAGCTACTAGACTAAGAAAGCGTCTTGCACGTCCCTGCAAACAAATAAATCATTGAATATCTTACAATCTACTGGAGTTTAGGCGTTGGAAATTTACAACTACATTAGGATGGCACAAATACTTTAAAAATACAATTTTTTTTCGGTGCTTGCACATTTTCGCCAAAAAATGCACAGAATGTGCGCGCCCTTTTTTAAACCGGCTTTGGTTTAAGTTCAGTGCAGAAACACAAAAGCGATGCAAGACTTAATAAAAAAGTGTGGACAATCTAGTGCAACATTTTATTGGTAAGCAGCCATGTCTAAAGTTGGAATTTATTAGCGAATGATTAGAGCATAACATTTTTAGTTTTTTGGTATTCACAAACAACGAAAATTTTCTTCGTTTTTTTTTGTAAAATTTTAGACACATTAAATCTGGTTTACTCGATTATAATTTAAGTTTTGAGTAGAATCAAAGGATATCAATAGAACAGACGACTCTTTACACATGAGGCTACGTGTAGTTAATAAATAACAGAAAACGATATTGAAAGCGGTTGTTATCGGATGCGACAAGTTTGAGGGGATTTTAGTAGGGAGGTTTGGAATAAAGCACGCTCAAAAACTGGTTAAAATCTGCGAGTATCTCAAAGTACTGAGTATCGACGTGAAATGGACCAGAATAAAAAAAATAAATGATTTAGATGGATGCAATGCATAAGAGGTTCAAAATAATAATACCTCAACTTTAAAGTAATTGCCTCTGCTTTCAATGCATTGTATATACTCTCCTAAACCGTACCAAACTTATAGGTTCAATTACGACTTCTGACGATAAACGGAAAAAAAGTATGTATAAAACGCAAAAATTTGGGACAAAAATGACAGAATTTAACACACATAGTTGAAAAGTAATGGACACATTTAATGCGGACATGTTAAAAATTATAAAAGAGTAGCGAAAATATGCAGTATTAACTTGTTTACAACGTATAAATTTGCTCTCTTTGTTCGGCGTCTTTGTAACATTCGCTTTGCTTCCACGTTGATCAAGCTGTGATCGACCAAGGGATTAACTTCTTTTCTTCGTTTTTATCGGCATGGCCACTATGCTGTACGGCCAAAATGAATGTTTTGGTTTAAAAGAAAAAAGGCATCCTCTTTTACCCATGTTTATTTATTTTTAATTTATGTTTTTTTATCTTTATTTACCTGATTAACAAAGTTGTCACCACAAGCCATTCGGATGCGTTCGGCCGTGGCTGGAGCGTCCATCCGAAATGGTCCGAACAGTCCCGAATCCTTCCGAGCACTTCCGACTGCAGATTTGATAGCGAAAAGCACCGAAGCAGCTAAGAAAAACGGTGGTTCTCCAATTCCCTGAAAACAAAGAAACGTATTAGACGTATTTTCAAGTATGTACAGTTATTAAATTTTTTTAACCTTGGATGAATATATAGCTTTGTCGTTCTCGGAATTTNTGGCTGGAGCGTCCATCCGAAATGGTCCGAACAGTCCCGAATCCTTCCGAGCACTTCCGACCGCAGACTTAATAGCAAAAAGCACCGAAGCAGCCAAGAAAAACGGTGGCTCCCCAATTCCCTGAAAACAAAAAAACGTATTAGACGCATTTTTAAGTATGTATAGTTAATATATTTTTTCAACCTTGGAAGAATATATAGCTTTGTCGTTCTCGGAATTTCGCAACAAATGAACATTAAACTGACGAGGGCAATCCCCGAAACCAGGAATCTTGTAAGCTCCCGGACCAGTGGTGAGAAGATGACCACTAGGGGTGTGCAAGGGTTCCTCCATCGTAAACATTCCGTAACCCTGAACAAATCCTCCTTCAATCTGCAACAAAGAAAATTTTCAACACCCGATGCTGACCAACGACAATGTCATTTGTTTAAACTATAAATTTGGAGCCATTGTATTAGTATTAGTTTTTTTACAGGCAAACTACATGTTGTTTTCAGGCATCATCAGAGCTGTGGTGCTCCGATAAAGATAAGGCGGTGGGCATCAGTTTGAATCCCACAAAAGCTAGCCTCTAGAAAACGAAGCCTTCTGTTTATACTTATACTAAAAAAATCATAAACAAGCCCATTACCTGCCCAATATCGATAGCAGGATTCAGACTCCTCCCAATGTCCATCACAATGTCAGTCCGAAGCACCACGTGATCACCGGTCAAGCAGTCCACCTCGACTTCGGACACTGCTGCCCCGTACGTGTGGTAGTTTGCAAGGCGACCTTCGATTTTTCCAGTTGCCATGTCCCATTTGTTGTCCATGTTTGGAACTCTGCCAAGTAAATGTTTCTGCTTTTACTAACACATCTTTATCTTTATCGCGGTTTCTTAAATTTTTTGACATGTGTCAAATTTCTTGCTGCCAGCGACTTTAAGCAATTTTTTAAGCAATCAGGAACTAAAAGCCTTAAGCACAACGCCAGACCTATCAAAGCGGATTTTATTTTTCTGCTAACCAACAGTAGGTAAACGTACAGTGCATTCACACAATGCTGTTTCACATAATATTACTTGTAATGTCCTGTAGCAGAAAGGCTTATTCGATCCATAAATGCCTTCACAATCAAATCCTTCCATTCCAAGGTCGGAAATTCCTTTCTTAAAGGAGCAAGTCGTTCAGTTATTTTGTCACAGGCCGCCTACAAAAAAACGGTTTTCGTTTGAGCCAAGTTCGGCATTTCGATTTTACAAACTTCTGGGCTTACTTTGACAGCTCCGCCGTTTGTGTCAGAACTGATGCTGGCAACTGTGGCAATGGTGTTTGAACTGTGTTGGTGCTTGTTTCCGAAATGTGTATAAGATCAACGGGGATCCCTAGGCAGCGACCAGCGATCTAAATTAACCAAAAAAAAGCAAAATTTATTTTTTACTCATCTTAACATACACCGACTAACGTGGTTGCCTGCGAATCGTACATGCAGTCTGCTACTAGAGTAGTCTGCTTGTTGACAAGGCTATACTATAAAGATACCTTGGTATTTATTTAAAGCTTAAAAAAATGTTCCAACCTGTATCATCTTTGTGTGAATTCCTTGACCCATCTCAGTTCCACCGTAGGTCAAATAAACCGAACCGTCGGTGTATATGTGCACGAGCGCCCCCGCCTGGCAGCGAAACGCCGGGAAGCCTATCTTAAATTTTGTCGGGACGCAGGAAATACCTCGTTTTTTCCATCTAAAACATTTTCCCAATTACATTTTTATCAAAAACATTCCCTAGCTATTTGGGCTCTGTATGATGT
>QXVZ01023780.1:0-14474 GCA_008931825.1 Phallusia fumigata | reverse complement strand
AAACTGATTATGTCCACTACTATTCAGTAACCTATACGTTTATGCTAGCAGAAACAATTATGTTCAAAAATGCCAAGGGAATTAGGGACCCAATGTAATGTGGGTGTTTAAAATATATCCAATGTAATAAAGAAAATGGTATATGTGGAGAACATCATTTTGATGTGGCAGTGTATGTGGAATGAAAGTATCTAGTTAATTTCATTTCTTTATTATCATGCAGTTGCACGTTTTCACCCTAACTTTTGCAAACATTGTGAGTATTCCCACGCGACTGCCTTTGTGCGAATAAATTACATTAATACTCTTGCAAGTTTGGTGTGGCTTAATCAAGTGTGGATCTAGACAGATATGGGAGTAATACCTGTGGATATCTCGCATTTTACAAGCATGATAACAAACCAGATTCATGCATGACAATCTATCTATGGCCGATGTTACATTTCCGTGCATAGTCGGGGATAATAAGAACGGGGAAGATAGGACACGTCTATCGTTTTATCATGCATGGCGTGGTGATAAATCAGGTATGATCGGACATATTTTTTCCGATTGGGTTATGAGTAGACTGGACAATACTAATTATGAATACAGTATACATTTTTGGTAATCAATGAGTTATAGGGAAATATTATCAGTAAACCAACGCCGCCTTTCGGCCCTGACCTTTGCTCAGTGAAGCACACCAGAGTAAATCTGGCGCACGTTGCGATTGCGCGGAAACTAAAAACGATACGGTTTCGAAATTTTGACATAATGTTTTAGGTTGTCCAGACATTCCAAAAATTTGTAAAAATAGAATGACCAAACGGTCTAGCGTTTATCGCAATTCAAAGCTGTGGAAGTGTATCGTTCGGATGCCCATTTACGATTACAGATGATTCGCGCTTTATCGATGCGCACAATTTAAAGCTAGGCACTGGTCACATAAGATGAGGGATATTAGCTGAAATTTGCTTTTATCCAGCGCCGCAACATTCGGACCAATTTCACCGACTATGCCAGCCGATTCGTACACAATCGGACTGCAACATTTTTATTCCCTCACCGTCGTGTGTTTATAATTCGTGTTGTGTGTATGACTGAATTGGGATATGCTTTTGACTTACTTGAGAAAGCGGAAGTGGTTGTCGCTGTTAATTGGGAACTTTAGGCGTGCCTGAATTTAAGGGTACTGCGAATATGCGATATACGCTTTTCTGGCTAAAACATGCTGGTCATATTGGCCCAATTTAAAATTGATTGGGATTAATCCCTTTTAATAAAAAGATACATAATAAATTTTAGTAAAATTAGCAGCAGTTTTTGAAACTTGAAACCTTACAAATAAACACAACTGGTTCGCACAAAGACCGTCGTACTGTACCTATACGTATTTTCCATTGTATCTGTTTAATTATCTGTGTTGCGTCGGGACCTAAGGCACAACAGTGCATGTGACAAACGTTTTTGTTGGTAGAGTCTGGTACCTGTCGCTGCGTGCCACAACAGGTTGTTTAATGGAGGAGGCAACGAGCAGCTCCGTTGTCATCGCTACGTGAAGCGCACGGCAAACGTTTGGGGCTCCGCGTACCAGGCTTGTGAAAGTTTGAGTAAACACTAATATAATATGCGCTGAAGGTAGCGGGTTAGTTCGTGCAAACTAATTTGTTTTTCCCATGACGTATGATGCTGGGTATTTATGGTGCTTAAATGAAGTTTAAAAATTTTTAGTACGCCTTTAGGATTTTGGCTTGTTTTAGTGCAACAGAATTGTTGTAAACACGGCTACATCATTTCTTTTTCTCCTTGGTCGTGACCTTAATGTAACAACAGATGACTGTTCACAACGGCACTCGAAAAGCAGATAAAATATCCCTATTCATTTCAAACATGGCATATCTAAAACAAATCATTCGATAAATGTTGCATTATTAGAGGCTTGAATGTCAGGAAACCAAATAGAGTCTGTAAATTCCAGAAACAATGCCAAACCATACTTTTCAATGAGAAGTTGTAAGCAGACCAAACACAATACAGCAATCAAATCAAAACCAAGAAGTATTCCAAACAAAGTCACAAGTTGAAGTTTGGGTCCTTGCGTAAACTAAAGAACCATAGAGGTGCCAATTGCAAGTTGTTTACAATAAAAAAATGTTAAATGTGTGGTTTCAATAAAAATTAAAACCACACATTTAACATTAAAAAGGTAAACTAAAATAAATTTGAAAACAGTTTTCGATCAACGCACTTACCTACATCATGGTTTAGTTTTCGAATGTAGCCTACATCAGGTTCAGTTGATGATTAAGATTTCGGTTCTGCTTGTCAATCAACTGTTTTTCAATGGATAAAAGTTCTTACTCGACGATCAGTAAACTCCATAAGAAGTGAAACCTGCGTACGTGCCGCGAACAGAGTGCCGTACTCGCCAGCGCAGATGGTGCATTACACAACCGTCTGGATTCTTATTTATTTTTCGTGACGTAACTATGCCGTTAGCATTGTAAAACAAACAACGCTTTACCTTTTTTCTATTTTAGATCGCACGTTCCATCTTCTTTTAGGAATGGTAAGGTTTCCACAATAAGTTCAACATTTGTCCAATCCGGTTGATTGTGTTTCCTCAAGCCTCTAAAGCTAGCTACTCTGAAAGAACGCCTTGTAACAAAAGCGTGTAAAATCCGTACAAACAGCTGTTTTTTCAACTCGACGCCCAGCAAACAAAAACTCGACGCCCAGCGAACATGTCGTGTATGTTTTCATTTATTTTTTTCATTACCAGTTGTTAGCATTTGCGGTCAACATTAATATTTCCTGGTTCAATTTGTAAATAACAATTTTGAGGGTGGAAGTCAGATTTGCGCACACTTCGCACCGCATGTTGTATCTTAGGTGATATTACTGGATCACCTTCGCTAGTTATAGCGACCCCACCCCAGTAAGGTTGTTTTTTCCAGATCTTCGTTAAAATCTGTTCGAACGTGTTAACAAGCATTTAGCCACTCTGGTATCCTACTGTCTGAATAATTAGTTGATTTTGTTCCAGGTTACGAAGCACAACCGTATTTCTTGACATTCGAAACGATTCTTTGCACTCTTTTTGTCTTTCCTATTTGTTGACAAACGACTGTGTTTGATTGGTAGGCCTATTTGGTACGTACGGTACGATGTTTGTGCTGCCATGAAAAACCTTGCATTAGGCGTTTTCATAGATTACCGAGTAAATCTCTACAAATTTATCCGATTCAAAATAGTGTGTAAATTTCTAAAGTACAGGGTAAATTTATTTATTTCGGAAGCATTTGCGCACAGTTTGTGACCCGTTTAATATAAATCAATTGTTTGCTCCGTTTACTAAACGTGAGTGAAAAAAAATTTTTTTGTATGTTTTGGGGGCAGGCACTGTATTAATACTGTGAAAGCAGCGAAACCTGGAGAAAATTCATGTCCACGTGCACAGAAGGTGTTTGGAAGTAAAAATTACCTGGAAAGTGACGTCCGTGATCAGGGTGATTTTTGCAAACACTTTTCGATTTACAGTCATCGGGCCAGACTGACTGCAAAAAGTGAGGAATTATTACCGTATTTTTATGTTACCAGTTGCAAAATTTCATGGATAATGATTTCTATGACGCAACAGTCAAGCGTGTCTTTTTACACATTTGGATTTGGAACTCGCAGGATGTTTCTGGAAAACTGTTGACAGTGTTTTGAATTCCGTACCCCAGGTAAACAAAAGGCATACATTTTACTGTAATTAAGGTGACCGTTTAAATATAGTGGTGTTGAACAAACCTAACAACTCATACTTAGTATCGTCGCATTTCGGTCACAATTCACAACCAGGTGCTTGTGTTTGTTCCTGTTTTCGGTTGTCATAAACCGAAATGCGGAACTAATTTTTTTTTGATTTCGTTGCGTTGTTTTAAAAAGTATGTAATATATATCCGGCAAAGGGTAAGCTTTTAAACAACCTGACATTGATTTCATTGAACACATTTGTCTGGTTTTGTTTGTCACACTCATACATTGCATGCATTGTATTTTCGTGTTGCTACCTTGGCTGATTTTGTCTGCTATGTAAAAAAATACAGAGCCTTTGTAAAATCATTTTACTTTTTTCAGCATTTTTAAAAAAAAGATTTCATTTGATGGTGTACATGTATTTTAAAACATAATGAGTGTTGCTGGAGGTGGCGTTAAAAGAATTGAGGAAAAGTTGAAGAAAAGCAAAGAGGCTGGAAATTTTTATGAAACGCACCAGCTTTACACAACACTGTACTATCGATACAATTCAAAAAAGTGCTTCCAAGAGGCAAGAAAACTAGTGAGCAATGGTGCTTTGTACCTGTTTGAAAAAGGGCAACCAGGTAGTGCAGCACATTTAAGTTTGCTTTATGTTGAGTCTTTGGAGAAGCATGTAACTCAAGTCCAAAATGTGGATATTGAAACTATTAGAAGAATTCAAGAAAATATGCCCAGCACTTTAAGTGAACTTGAGGTCTTTACTTCAAGGGTCATTGTGTGGTCATCTAATTGTGACAGTGCACCCAAAACTGGAAACAAAGAAATAAGGCAAATTTTTGCAAAAAACTACTGGGAAAGGAAAATGTATGATGAAGCAAGGCAGCATTTTCTTTACTCCGATGCTGGAAAGGAATTTGGAATTATGCTTCAAGAGTTTTCCTATGCACATGGACTACCTGGAGAGGTTGATATGTTTGTGGCGCAAGCTGTTTTACAGCTGTTGTGTATTCAGCGTGTCCAAGCAGCAAATGATTGTTTTCATTCTTATGTTAAACATCATCCTCAACCCCTAACTGGCCCTCCTTACAAATATCCTCTTATGAACTTTGTGTTTTTTCTACTGGTGGCTGTAAAGGATGGAAAAGTTGTTGTGTTTGAAATTTTGTGTGATAAATATCAGCTTGTTTTGCAAAGGGATTTGCTCTACGTGGAGTATCTAGAGAAAATCGCACAGCACTATTTTGGTGTTACTCCTTCAACAAAAAAGGGTAAAGGGGGATTTTTGGAAAACTTTATGCAGACTTTATTTGAAGATGAAAGTGAAAATTCAACTAATCAATTGTCTCAAGTTACATCAATGACTATTGAAGATTTAGATTAATATTTTTTCTTAAGATGCCCTGTGGGTTATGTAGTTGCAAGTTTTAAGTACTGTTTACCAATACACGAAAAAATACTGTTTTTGGCTTGCATTTGTCCTTTAACGTTTGGTTGCATATGATTAAAATTGACACACATTAAATAAATTTTATCTTCTCCTTGTTGGGTATGTATGTTACAGCTGATGTTATTATTGTGTCTTATAAGTAGCATTTATTAATTTGTAACATGAAATTGTTTTCGAACTTTTCAAATTATTTTGTTGTGGTTTGAGTGCTTTGAAATGAATTTTTATTGACAGGTGTTTGCATAGGTTTATTTTCTGAGTTGAAATGTTAGCAGACGGCTTGCTGATTGTGTTTATATCTGTCGTAACAGCTCTCCTGGCTGAAGGTTGGTGTTATTCTATCAGTAATACCTTTATTTCTGCATGTAGGCTATTACATTTTTAATGTCATACCATTTTATGATTTTTAGGATTGACATGGCTTATGGTATACAGAACGGAAAAGTTCCAGAAGTTGAAGCAAGAAGTGGAAAGACAAAGCAAAAAGTGTATGTATAAATCAACTTTATAAGAAGTGGACAAACCAGTTATTGATTGGTATGTTTGGTGGCTTGAATAAATGGGTGTACATGCAATAAGTTGTACTTAGGTTGCACAGTCTACTGGTTAATTTTTAAAAGTTAAACCTGTTAAAAATATGATGCTTTATGTTTTGCCAGTGGAAAAACGGAAGGAAGCTTTGGGTGAAGCAGCTGCAAACAAAAACCAGAAGCGACGTCTTAACATTGAAGAAGAAAAGCTGAAAAGCAACAGTCGAGATCTGTCTGCTGTTAGGATGAAATCTATGTTTGCTATTGGATTTTGCTTTACTGCTCTTTTGGGAACCCTTAGTTCTGTGTAAGTTTCTGTGGATTGGATTAGTTGTTCTTAACATCTGCTAACATGTTACTTTTTAAGTGTATGTATCAAACCTTAATATTTTGCAAAATGATAATTGACAAAAGTATTTAAAATATTAGTATATTAGTGACTCATTTTCATTATTTGAAAGTCAAACCTGACAATGTCCCTGTCAAAAACATGAGTATTATTTGTTTTAATGGTATAAGCATTTACCCTACAAGTCAGGTCCAGAGTTTTTGTGCTGTATGGTTCAAGTTTTGTGTTGATGGAACTTGAGTTAGGTGATGGTGACAAAAAACGTCATTTGAAAGTGATTTATAATGCATTTCATTTTATTCTACACAAAACATATCATGAAAATAAAATTCAGAAAAAAATGTTGATATCATTAAGGTCAGTTGTTCAAAAACCTGATTCAGTACCATAAAATATACCGCTTGAGTGACTGAAGGCAGGTCAAGTTAAAACTTTATATTGACTCAAGACTTCACAACATTGACTGGATCTGTTATGATCAAAAAACTACCTGCAACATAGGGTTTATGCTGGTTTTATCATTAAACATAAAAATAATGTCTGCTTCCACACAAGTGAGTTATGTCTTTGAAAAGCTGCTTTTATCGTGGTAAATAGAGCTATTGTAAGTTAACATCTTTTTTGCTTGGATTATGCTTTGAATCAACTGTGGTTCCTGCTGTCAAACTATTGTTTTAATGAGGTTGGCCAGAATAAATTGGTGTTGGCGGTTTTGGCAATTTAATAAACCTTCCATACCAGGCATTAAACATGTTGACCAACTTGCAGTTATATCTAATAAATTCTTTAATGTTTAATTTCTTTTTACATTTGTTTCAGGTTTGAAGGAAAAGTTGTTGCAAAATTGCCCTTTGTCCCTTTTAGTTTGTTTCAAGGTATATCACATCGTGGTTTGATGGGTGATGATTTTACAGATTGTTCATTTATTTTTTTGTATATCCTCAGCACCATGTCAATTAGACAGGTAAGTTGAAATATTTGTGAACTAAAATGTAAGAACGTAAATAAATTGTAAAAAGAGGTAATTTGTTTGTTTGATATGTTGATCATTAATAATACAGAAATTAGTAACCTGCTTCGCTGTATTTACAAAACTTCTACAGTAATACTAAATTGCAAAAACTCTTCAAATGTGTTTGTTTATTAGAATATTCAAAAACTGCTTGGATTCTCACCATCGCGAGCTGCTGCCAAACAAAGTGGAGGTGGCTTGTTTCAACCTCCACAACCAACTAGCAAATAAGTAGTGCAATAACCTGCTTTATATGTCCAAATATTTTGTTGCATATGGTCACCAAATTATATCCAATGTGATCAAACAAATATTACTGCTAAATAATACATTGTTTTAATATCGCTGGTGCTTTAAGGGCAATAATTGCAATATCACAGTCATATTGAGTTTTTGCCATAAGTTTAGCCATGATCATGTGGTGTTTAAAATACTGCTTACATTGCCATATCTTTAGTCTCATCTGGCGGTGTTAAAAAATCGGCTTGTTTAGGAAATTTACATTTTTGGGAACACTTTTGTTTGTTTGCTGTTTCGTATTTGGTATCTCTTTATGGCCCAAATGTAACGGACTTTGCAACAGCATTGTTACAAACTAATACATGAGTGAGGTTTGTTTTTATTTTAGCAGTGGGCAGAGCAGTGAAAACAGCAGGGATGGGACATGGGCATCTCATATATATTCATTAATTGTGCGGAGGGTATTATAACATTACACATATATAACTACCAAAAATTTGTAGCCATACTTTTTCTTTAAAACTAAATGTTTGAAGATTTAACCAGTCAAAGAACATTTATGAATAGAGTCGTGTCTTAATTTGGATCTTGCACAGTCACACAAGTATGTAACTAAAAGTTACTTGCAACAAAAAGTAGTGCCATAAAATTTACTTTGTTGCATAGTTTATGCCACAAATACACATCAATGAACAAAACCAATGTATAATAATTGGATTAACACAACAATTAAAAGCTCAGCACCATTTAAATATGTAACACCCCATCACCACTTTACAAGATACCTAATCAGTTACAAATGTTCGCGATTAAAACAGAGTTTCCCGCTGTATAGGATTTGCAAAAAATGCACCAACATTTACAAATATTTCAAAATTACAAACAATACGCAATGACATGTCAGCATATGCATGATATAAACAATAGTTTGTATATGATTTTAGTTTAACTTGAAGAGTTTTTGGACAGGAATTTGCTACTTGAAGTGAAGTACAAAGTACGGGATTTGAAATTTGAAAATAGACAAATATGATGAACAATAAGACAAAACTTTTCCTGGTTTAAACCAGTCAAGTCTGAAAGGCAGATGGATTAGTCTTTTAATTCAATAAAACAACAATAAAAAAACTCAATTTTGGCGTTGCTTAAACCTTAAGTACATGTAAGCAGAGAGCACTTGCATAAAACACCGACAGTAAAAGCAAAAGTAAACAAGTTTTTTACAGACGAAACAGGAAAAATTACGAACCAAGCTACAACCCAGTTTAGACACAAAAAGTTTCAAGAACAGTGTGCAAACAGTACTGGCTTGTTTAGTTCATCACTTGCAAGTGCAACTATTTAACCTTCCTACATTCAGGCATATGTAACTTTATCAAGCATTGATAGAAATTTTTACAACTGGTATAATTTCTTAAATGCAGTTGATTTCCAGCATAGGATGGTTGTGAACAATTCTCATAAAACCCATTGGGTCCAGTGCTGGCATTTGCTCATAATTAATCATCTGTTTTGAAAGCATGTATGAAGCTCCATAGGCTTGTTGGATGCCATGTCCACTGCAAAGATAGATTGTGGCCATTGCATATTTTTGAGAATCCTAATGCATTTTTTGGCTGAATGACTTAAATAAATACCCAGTTGTTTTATACTGATATTAAATTAACTAGTAGGTAACACATAAAGTACTGGTGTTTTTTAAGGCCGTTGCAACACATGTCATTTCACAGAATGGAAGATTTGGATTAAATTTGGTTTTTATTATTAAAATACCTCTTGCAATAAGAGTGGTACATACACTTGGAATAAATTATTGTAAACCAAAGTAATGTTGGGTGGGGCAACCAACCTGAACCCAGTAAGAAACCACATATTGTGGTAAATTGGATGTGGACCAATTATTCCATTCTCATCAAAAGTGTTGAAATCATAATAACCTGCCCAAGCTGATGTAACCTGCAAATAAAAACATGATATAATAGGGTTGTTTCAATCTTTCATAATGTGTGCCATGACCAGGCAAATTTTATTTTTCATTTTTATTCAAATACAGGTTTTATTTCTACCATGCTGTATTCCAATAAATTTTTGTCTTTATTCCAAAATACATGATTGCAATACTGCTAGGCCATATTTAAATCACCTGTTCATGAATACGAAAACATTCATCAATTTATTTGAATACAATTCAATTACTTAAAGCTAAAATCGAAACCAGATCATCAAAATTACAAATACTCACATAAACTAATTTGAATAGTTGATATTAAAACGGAACAAGTACCCACGAATGCAACTAAACTTTTTTGTATTATTTAGCTCCACAATTTTTGAAAGAATTAACAATTTTGATCAAATGAATTAAAAAATTCAAATGCAATTCAATTTGTTGGTTTCCAAAGTTTTGGAAACAACTCACGAATACAGCTAATCAAGTATTCGTAGGTTATTCGAATGCAAGCAAAGTGTATATGACACCATGTCTAACCATGACAACACATTTTTTGACATGCAATATTTCCAAAACGCTTGTGTTCAACAATTCAAAACAGATTTTTATACCTTCAGGTTCTCAAATGCTGGAATTCTGTCTGCCAGTTTGGGCCAAATATATTCATCAAAATATTGATAATCAACTTCTAAGTTGGATGGGTCAGGCTCATCTTCCTAAGATGAAAACCACCACTGTTAGTTAGCATTTGCAACAAGTACAAATAAACAATGTTGATAAATGCTTACAAAGTTATAAATTATTTTTACCCTTCAGTTAAACTTTATTCCATCAGTACTAAACATAATATAGCAAAACTTAGGATTTCAACAAATAAACCTCAGTAGCTGGAGATGCTCCACATATGTACTTTCCACCAAATCCATCCCTTCTTACGTAGAAACCTGTTGGATCAACTAAAAATGGGAAATCAAACATGGGAGCGTCAGGGCAGTGCACCACATAAACATATCGCTTCCTTCGTTCAACTGGTAACTGCAGAAGTAAACATCTGGGTTAACTTTGGTAAAAGTTAAAAAAATATGTGTCCATTTCAACATGATAAAAATTGGAATTTTTTTCAACAGACAAACAAGTAATTCTTTAAAAACATTTTTACAAATTTGCCACTTTCTCTTTTTTGGAGTAACAGCAACAACATAAAATCTGTCATTATGGTTAAAAGTGCAAAAACCACAAACTTTACGTGCTTTCAAATACTCCATCTTAATTTTATTGTTTGTGCAGAAAAATTTACACGAAACAAAATTTTAAACCGCTCTGCAGTTTAAAGCTTAGCACCAAGCACCCTGACTGCTTCTTACAAACCTTGGTGTTAAGTATGGGGTGTGCGTTGGGATTTTCGGTCCCTATTCCACATAACCCAGCAACTTTTCCAGACAGAGGTCCAGCACAGTTGATAAAATTTGCAGCCTTTATGTGTACTGGTTTGTCATGGTCTGGATGCTTAACCTGGCATGCAAGAAACAAAACTTTTTAAAAAAGATGAATGATTCAGTGCGTTTTGTATGCTTCTATGTGCAGCAGGCAATGGTGCCTGTAATTTGACTGTCAGCTGGTCCTCAAGCCTGTATAGCGCTATATTTCCGGAACACCATAAACTGCTTCAAATCCAGCTGTAACTTTACTTTTAGCCTTTTCTTTGCTGCAAGTAAATTTTAAGGTCAGCTCTAAGTCCCCTCAGGTTTTTGGAAAGCCTGGCCTATGTACAAAAACGCTTGTAAACCTTTGGCATTATAATTTAAAAAACTCCCTTTGCCAAGTTGGTAGATTTCTTGTTGGCAGCAAGTCAAATATGGCAAAAAGCACAAAGTTAAAGGGGTAAATATTAACCATCAGTAAACAAATGAAAATCCAAAGACTTGTAAGCAGTCAAGATGGCAGTGCGGTTAACCCATTTCCTATACTTGCAACTTGTGAGTTCTAATTTGTGTGTTTTCCTGTCTGAGAAACTTGAGTGGAATTGCTTTGACCAAGTGAAACCTAATGGGCTAAACCAGTAGTTTCCAACCTTTTTATACTATGGATCCCTTTAACTGACATTCAAAGCTAAAATCCCCCGCCAGAAGTTAAGTTTGTAAATAATATGTTTTACCAGTATATTAAGAAGAGAAATAAGCTTTTACAAATGAAAAACTTTTTAGACTCTAATGTTCATTACTTAAAAATTATAGGTATTAGCTTTGGAATAATATTTTAATCAATCATTGTAAAGAATTAAAACACAGAAAATTTTGAACAAATTTCATTCCTTTTGTAAATACCATGTTTCAACTGGTTAATAACCTCTGGGTTTAACCAAACAGGAGTTATTTTGGGGTAGAAACAACTGTTCTAGAATAGCCAACTACTTCTACAACACTTGATGCTTAAACAAAACATAAGAAGTGACGATCTGCAGTCAAAAAATGCTAAAGATTTATCTGAACAATTGTGTAAATAAGTATAGGTTATGTCATACCAATAAAATGACCAGTCCTAGCACAGTAAAGGTTTTGTTTATCAAATTGAAAACTATATTAGTATTGTGTGAACTTAGTTTGCTTACATAGACACCCATGATGCGGTCATCAGGATGACAAACACTGCCGTCAGGTAAAACCACTGTGTGTTGTTTGTCAGGATGACGATTGTCATAAATCTGCTTTTTGAAACCAACCACCTCACCCTTCAAGCTTTGGATGCCAAGTGTGGAATTTTTGCACTGAAATAAATGTGTATGAAGACTTGTGGTTAAACAGCAGTAAAGAAAATTGGATCAAAGATTATAAGTGTTTTCAAAGTATGATGTTTGTTTATTGCAAATTTATTTTTGTGATCCTTTTCATCGTTTATTATACTCTGATAATAAACTTATTAGGTGTTTAATTATCAAATTTCCATTTCTTTTTAGTCATACCAATATTATACATCGTATTTACATAATTTAGCAATCAATTATCTTAACATGATTATCAAACACAGTTTTGTTTTTCATGTTTTCAGTATCACTTACTTTAAAGGATTGGTGAAGTAAATTAGGATCGAACCATCCCTCATTCTCAAGACCATAAGTAGCCAGTTCGATTCCTTCAACATTTACCCATGGAAACATTTCCTTAAGTTGGCTTTGTGTCATCAGCATAACTTTCGCTCCAGTATCGCTGTAAATCAAGTCAGTAGGTACAATACTTGAGCAAAACCAAATTATATTCCTATAATTGAAAGATACTTATCATGGGACCAAAACGTTTGACAGCAAAATTTACTGAAAGAAATTTTCAGGTTTTTTAATCACTGGAGGAAAATGTAACTATTCTTTAGTACAGATGTTTTTACAATGCTTTTACCTCCATCTATACTCAATTATGCACAGATACCTTGCAGGTTAACTACTGGGGCTATGGAATTAAATGAAAAACATGTTCAGTGAAAACATCTACGAGCTGTAAAAGTTTTGTTTAAAAGTACATAGATGAAAAGATAGGGTGAACACAATATGTGTCTCTTGCAGATAGTAAACCCAAACCATGCTTTCTCTATAGCCATTAACTTGAAAACTAGGCACACACAAAGCATACTTTGGGTAGATTTATATTTTGGATGTACTTTTTGTAAAAAACAATGACAAAAATTTGTGCGAGATTTTTTTTGGGTGGGTTTTAGATTTAAAAAAAATAATTGATTTCTCATTGAAATAAAACTGGATTATATCATTACACTTGTACTTGGTAGTTTTGCATTAATTGAGAAGCTCCTTCTGCAGTGGCCAGCATCAAATAACCTTGTCGCTGAAACTGTACATCTGGATCCGGATTCTCCACCGTACTAAGGTGCTGCGTAAAAAAAGGTCTGGTTTCTGTGGCATGGAGCAGATGTATAAAAAGTAAACAAACTGCCTGCATTTTATACAAACCAAGTTCTTGAAAAAGATTACTAGCTTGGAAATCCCTACAATCATTACAACAACTTCGCAAGCATGCAAAAATGTTATGAAATAATGTATTACTCTGTGGGGAAAGCAAGAGTGAACACTGGGGCTATAGGGTAAAAGGCAGATTGCATAACACCATGATCATTTTTACCATCTGTGGAAAAAAATCTTCAACAAAAATCTTAGGAACATGTAATTTAAGTTAAACAAGGTGTTGTCAGTTCTTATTCAAATAGAATATGTCAATAATGGCTAGTACAGTAATTCAACCTACTGCTTTGATGTCATTAAAGAACTGTGCAGTCTCCATTGACAATTGAATGTTTGATGGATGTGAAAATTGTGATCGAATGCCACCAACAGATAAAGCTGTTGATGATTCGCACATCTAAAAAGAATAATATATTGCACCACTAATTTTTATTCATGTAATGCCACGTTAAAGGAAAAAAAACACACTCCTAAAACTAGATTGTCAAAGAATCTGTTGCAACTAATCTGCAACCAGAAAAAATTTGCTTGCCTATAGCAATTTTCAATCTGCACAAAAGTTGCCAACTACCAATAAAAAATCCAATATTAAATTCAATTAAATTTAAGGCCTGATATATTTTCTGTTGGTCAGCACTAAAATACTTACTGTAGGGTCCATTTCACAAATGACTATTTTTGGTCCATAATCCTTTTTCGCCTTGAGCAGTGAAACCTTTTCAATTCTTCTCCACAGATTGTAGGCTATGGCTTGTCCCATTATACCACCACCAATAATAAAGTATTCACATTGATTTCCTGAAAATAAAATCACAATATATGTGCTTTTTATACTTTATCTAGTTTTAAATTAAATAGGGAGGGAAAATGTAGAATATAAAAACAAATTGTCTCATTAAATACAAAAGGCACTTTCATAATGACCCAGAAAAAGAGCACTTATTTAAGCAGCAATGTTGCATCAATCCAAAGACCTCTTACAGTGGTATTGCTCTTCTACCACCTGCATAAGTTGAAACCAAATCCATCAAACATTTTATTGTGCATGATAACCTAATGTGGGTGATAAAATAACCCAGGTGTAAAAACAAGTTTAAAGACATTCCACGAATTACCAAAATTTTTGCTGATGCCTAAACTTGATTTTAACAAACAATTACCAATGCTAAGGTGGCTCCGTTGGAAGAAGCAAACCTTGTATGCGAAAGATGATGGGTTCGATTCTTGTGGCAGAAAGTTTTTAAAAATGTTA